>BQNB010012791.1:7528-75075 GCA_026074375.1 Tanacetum coccineum | reverse complement strand
ATCATTTAGAATTAGAATCCAATTCCAAATCCTCCACAATCCATCAACCAAACACGACCTTATATCTTTGTTTGCACACTTACAAAGACAAAAATATTCTCATGGGAGGTGACTTAACCAGCGTTAATTATAGTCGTTAAAGGGAGGACCAACAGCAGAAAACGTTTCCCACTTAAGGACGGACGGTGCATTTTTTTGGTCAAAAGACGATAGGCCGCGGTCAACGCAAACCACAAGGATGAACGGTGTAGTTTACTCTAAATACAATACATGTATAATTTTACTTGATAGAATGAGACTAATAATGATGATTTCTTTAAAATTTATTAATAACGAGGCATGCAGACTCGTGCGATGCACACGGGTTGTGTCTAATTGTTGAAAGACAAAACATAATCTTAAGACTCGCAATATCTATCAACACTATAAAAAAGTCATAGAGATATATCAGCTATTAAGTTGTAGAAAGCTATAGATGCATGTATGAATGCACCTCAAAAGAGTGGTACTTGGCTATTATAAACTCTTCCATTTGTCAATGTTTTTTAAGCTTTTGATTCGATGATAATAAGTTTATGGGTCAGTTACACAATTGAAGATACGTTAGTTTTAATTTGTTATCATAAATTAATTGGATGTTGTGTTTTATTATTTACTAATTGTTTGTTGGTGCTCAATATGTAAATAAAGAGTAGTAGTAAATCATAATACATTGCATCGTATAGAATTAAAATATATCACTAAGGTCTGCTTTATTGATCTCCTGCCTTTTCCTATTTGTACTCGTGGAGTTGCTATTGATTTTGTGTCTTTTGTAACCGTTTGATGTAAAATTATTACATTTAAACTTGCACGCAAGGCTTGTGAATATATTGCCATAAACATGTTACCATTGGTACTTGGAGCAACAAAAACGTCCTTATAATTCTGAGCAGCATTAGCCCAACTGAGATCCTCCGTCATCCCACGTAACTAAATACCTTCCCAGCTCTGTTTGTACTCCCTTTAAGTCAACAAATAATTCCCGAGTGCGTGGATTAGCTGGTCAGCCTCGGCTATGTTAAACGTCCACCCTAACCCTGACTCGTTGAAAGGGTCAAAAGGCTGCATCGTGTCTCTCAAACCACCCACAACATGCACAACTGATATGGTTCCATAATTCACGGCATAAAGTTGATTAAGGGTTGACGGCTGTGTGGCCCTCATTCAGCTAGAAGTAGGAAATCAATCCCGGCACGACCGATGACTTACTCTCATCTGCTTTGGCTCAACGACCTACCTAATGGCTCAAATCTTGATGGCTCAAATCTTGACGGTTGTGTGGCCCTCATCCTATATAACGATATTGTAGACTTTTTAGACAATAAAGAAAAACAGTGAAATACTACGATACCAAGATTTCTTTAATAAGATGTTGTTTGTTTACACCTCTAGTTTCTGAGGCAGGAACATTAATTTGGAGATCTCCCTCGTGGGATGTCAAAGGTACTCTCTCCACGATGACCATATTTCTGAAGCAACCTCTTTTTCATTCTACTTCTTCAGCAATTCATCATAAAACATTTTGGAAAAATGGCAGCAGAAGGATCATACCTGAAATTGCAGCAACAAATGATTGACTCGAGAGCCTATTGATCATGTCATCCGCAAACCTCTTCGAGACTTGAGCAAAGTACTAAGCCAAATGAACCACTTTGTGTATAGTCTGCATAATGAACATGAAGTTTGAAAGTTCTCGTTTGAGACACTTCATAAGCTAAAACCACATATCAAAAGATAATACAAAATTTCTATGATATTTTCACCTAGGATAGAAGCGATGACATGAATTGTTTGAGAAGACAGCCTACAAACTATTTAGCAAATCATAAGGTTCTACGGAAACGGTTAAGATTAATTTTCAGAAGCAAAATAACTCTTTTAGAGAACAAACCTGTTATGTCATCAGAGGTATCCTTTATCATAACCTATGAGAATTAAAGAAAACTATTAGGCAATTAAACATGACCCTAGAAAAGAGTAATATTGTATTTATCTTGCACCTGATGTTTGATAATGTAATATCATCTCTTTCCCAATCTGCATAGCTTGATGAATCAATGCTAGATGCCCTTGAGATCCTTCCACAATGTAAAAAACATAAGAAAGACTTGTTGGTTTGTGCTGCTGATCTATTACTTATTTTTTTCTGCATTGGTCTTTCTTTAGTGGTGAAGGTAAGAATGAACCAACCGCACTTGTAAACATTTTCGGTATCACGAACTCAAGAGTTCCAAAATGTTACCTTTTCGTCCTCACGGTTTTGAACTGTCCGCTTATTTTGTTCAGTTCATTCCTCGCATTATGATACAAAGTGTATCTTTAATACTTGCAACATTCCAAATCGTTTTATTATCAATATATCAGATTTCTTTTAACATCAATAAGAAGTTTGTGGGTCAACCCAACCCATTTGAAAATAACCCGCTTGACTCGTAGCCTAACCCACCCAATTTATCACCTCTAAAATTTACACCAACATACCTGTTCTACCCTGATACCTGTCATTTATGGAAAACTTGAATTTAAATCTGTTGCCCCATTGTAGCTTCGTAGAATCTGGAACCAACGTATCGTCAGCAAAAGCATGCCACTTTTCCCCTGAGCTGCTACCAATAACCCAATTGATTTTGCTTGGAGGCTTGCTAAATGATGATGAATCACCCTCATTTCTGGAAATGCTCTTCTTTGGTGAATTATATGCAGCATGGTTCTAATGAAAAAAATAGTTAACCATCATAAGCCATAGTATAATAACATTGGCAACTTATAATTCAATTGTGTAAATTCAACCTTTTTAGAACTGGCTAGATTAATAGCCTTGGAAATGGGTACATTATTATCTCTAAGTTCTTCTAGTACTGCAGAGAATGGCAAGTACAGGAACATGTGAGAAAAGTAGAGGCGCGTATGTGTAACAATGTATACATGGCAATAGTGCAATGAGATGAATGGCCTGAACAAAAATATTATCCGGGACTAATTTACATTAACTTATATACTAACTTATATCCGGGACTAATCTTTCAGAATACATTTAGTCTAGGATTTGCTACAGAAACTAAAACTCTAAGACTGAAAAAAGATTTCATTTTGGTCACAATTTCGTTACTCCGATATTGGTCCTATATATACATTTAAGAACAAATACCATGTGAGTAAAAACGGAGACGACAAACATGAATGGGTAAAATTAAATTCAAAATAAGCAATCAAAGTACCTTGAGAAACAGAACGTGAATGCCTATTGTCTTCATGTAAATAAATGCGAGCTGCTGTTGTTTGCACTGATGCATACACAAAATGACCACGAATTGGAAACATAGCATATGGCAATCAGGAATTCGGACATATATGATTCGAAATAGGTAATCAAATTACCTCGTATGGCAATACATATAGGCGCGTTCTTTTTCTGCAATATGTTGGGATCAGCTCTTAGTTGCGTGTTCACACCTAAAATCACAACAATAAAATAAGGAAACGCTAAATTGGAACCTTAGTAATATTTATCTGACGAAATGTAATTATATATTCATGGCATATTTGTTGAATGTTGGCGATACAGAAAGTTAACAATTATACGAACATAGAGCTCTGATCATAATTATTAACCAAAGATTGTTCTATACTTGTATATACTAAAACGCAAACTCTTAAAATCCCACAATTAATACCTAAAACTAATCATGTAGCTCACATCTGCTAAAAACATACAAACAATGGGTACTAAAATATAAAAGAAAGGCATACCGAAAGAAAGTTGCAAAGCATTCCATAGTAGAAACATGGGCTGTCTTTACTTTGTCGTTGTTTTTGTTTGGATTAGGACTCGAGGTTCCGGTGGATAAAAAGCAAACTTGGAGGATGGCATGGCACCCATCTTTGTAGAATGTGTCGGAAGCTAAAGGAGGCAAGACTGCATTTAGAGACACAGTAGGGTGGTTTGTCTCCCTTGATATCCCTTTCCTGCATTCGTAACTGCTCATTCAAGGAATTAAAACCCAGAACGTTTCATCTTCTCCTTGCATTAAGTATGGTACCTACTCACTCCTTGCATGCCCCTGTAAAATCAATAGGATACATTTATGGTTCGATACATTAATGGTTGTTATAAAAGATATTTTCCTAATAAATTAAGAGACTCAATCTTTTATAAGAATAGATTATTTTTTAAGTAGTAACAAATTACTATAGTTTTTGTGTCGACTGATCCAAGATGTAAATATAATAGTGTGACATTATGTTTTCCACACGTTTTGACGGGGGACGTCAAGAATTTAAACGGCAATGTTTGTAACAACCCGGGTGCTCATCGATTCGGTTATCAGGTTGTTCGTTTTATTCGATTTGATTAGTTCGGTTAACTTTTTCTAGTTAAAATCAAAAATCGAACCGAAACGAATTCAAATTAGATTAAACCGAATAGAAACCGAACCCTCATAAGCGAAAACCAAACCGAATAACCCGAATTACATACTTTAAATTATTTATTCATTTATTTATATGGATTTTTAAAAAAAAAATTCAAGCTTGAAAAATGTTATATTTATACTAGGAAAGAGTTTTTATACATTTTTATATAAATATATAAAAATATACTCCCTCTCTCACACGATAAGTGTTCAGTTTGACTTTTCAGAGTTAAACTGGTTCAACTTTGACTTTAAATGTATTTTTTTGTTATATAGTACTTGATGAAAATTATATCAATGAAAAATATACTTAAAACTCAATTCATTCATATATTTTGCATTAAGTATTGTATAATACAAACATAAATGGTTAAAGTCAAAGTTGAATCAGTTTGACTTTAAAAAACCAAACTGTATACTTATTTTGGGACGGATGTAGTATATATTTATATGAATTCGGTTTTCGGTTTAGATTGCCAAAACTATAAACGAACTGAATACCGAATATTCAATTCGGTTCGGTTCGATTTTAACAAATTCGATTCGGTTACAAATTTAGTTCGATTATTTTTTATTCGGTTCAGTTTTGGTTTTCGGTTTATTCAAGTATTACCCATGCAACCCGTCTCTATGGATAAACGACTAGTACTTCATGCGAGTTGCGAGCTTTGAGTTCTGGGCTTGTTAATCTCAAAGATATTGGAATAGCCCATTGCACCGGGCTTTAGGGTATTTCACAATGGTTTCCACTAAAGTTTTTGCAAAGAAACACGAATGACGAATGCAATGTTAAGGTCCAAATAATTTCAGCTTTCTATATGCAACACATATATTCCCATCTTATGTACCCTCAACTTTTGCTACAAATCATACACAATGAGTTTCTTTAGTTTGAATATTCAAAGTTCCCTCTCACTTAACATATTAAGAACCATACCTCTTGGGCTATAAAGAGACTCACTCTTGCAATTTGAAATTTTAAGTTTTCGCCCCTTGATTATACATTAGAATTGATTTGTTATTGGATCTGATTGAGGGTGTGTTTGACAAAAATAACAAAGTTCATAGCAAGTAGTTGTGAGCAGTAGGAGCAATTTTTTTTCATATAAAAACGTTTGTTAACGTAGCTGTAAGTGTAACCATGATGTGTAAAACAACTCTTAAATGCTCAACGCTGCTAAATGCTACTTCATGAAGCGTTGAAAAATGAGCATTCCGAAAAAGAAAAAAGAAATACTTGCAACTTGTCAAATAAGCATTAAAGATCAGAACGCTTAACGCTCACCGCTCTTGAATGCTCCGCACCACACACCCCTCAAAGTATCCTAAAGTGTATTTAAATTAGATAAAACCTATTTGACAACTTTATTTAATAGAAGAGATTAATATTAAGAAAGATATATTTCTGTAATCATAATGATTAATTGATAAACTAATTAGTAATTACATATACGAAATGTAAAATACTGTGCAGAGAGTTTTAGCGTTCAACCCAACCCGCGACCTGCTAATTTACCATATCCTTGATTCTACTACTATCAAGCACAAAACTGCCTCTTCTAAACCAGTAGTATTAGCCGCAACTCCATTGTTTACATAGGTATCGCAGCTGGACGCATAGATAAGACATAATTATACACAAAGTTTCAGCTTCTTGAGTCTTTATATCATTTTACAACTATTTCACAACAAAACACTGTATGTTCATAATTTGTATCAATTGCCTTTACATGTACATTCACCATTGACAAAACAATGGAATCCTGAAGCATCCCTGATATGAATCTCCCTCTTGGTAACAGCTGAAGCATACTTAAAGCAAGTATGGTAATCCCCACAAAGAAGGATATTTTTCATAACCCGAACAGGCGTTCCTTTAGTCATTAAAAGACCATAAGTGACCGCTAGTTTTGCACTATGGTAATACAATAAATCCCTTTTTTGATGCTCCTCCACTTCATGAAGTACAAAACTGGTATCGGGTACATATCCAGCTTTCAAACATTTTAAGACTAAAATATCTAAACCACTGTATATGTCTTTGGAATGGGTATGCGGTTTATCTCTTGCGTAAAATGAATGAACCTTGTTTTCATGAATAATCCAACTTTTTCAAGGACGTTTTTGGATACCCTTTTCTCTCATCTCTCCCTGTATCGTTTCAGAGCAATGCCATCTCCCGGATGCTGAATATAAATTAGATACAAGTATATATGTAGATGGATCATTTGGCTTCTTAGAAAGAATTTCCTTCGCAGCCCTTTTACCAACATCTGTATTTATAGGCATTCGACAATTATCAAGCAAAGCTCTCCATACAAAAGTGTTTGGCTCAAATGGTATTTTTTTATAATGTCTTACAGCTTCTTTAAGTAAAACCCTGTGACCAAAAACATTAACCAATGAAACATAATGCTCTGAAGTGGGTTCACTGTCATAAGCAGTCTTCATGGATTGAAAAAATGTATAACATTCGTTAACCATATTTGAGGTTGTGTGTGTAGGCCGAGACTATCAATAGGATTGTGATCGAATCTGGCTTTATGTTTGCCATCTTCATCTCTGCCCATAGATCCAAGGCCTTATCTCCTTGCTTGTTGAAAATATATCCAGACATCAAACTGTTCCAAGACACAATATTGAGTCTTTTCATGTTATCAAAAACCACGCAGCCGCCATGTTGCCACACTTGCTATACATTCCAATTAATGCATTTTCTACTTTAATATCATACAGCATACCTGATCTTAAAGCACTAAAATGTATTTGTTCACCAATTCTATCAAACCCGTGTCGCACATAGACCAAGGACTGTAGTTAATACCATTTCATCAATGATCATAATATTTTCAGATTGACCTTTAAAGAATAAAGATAGTGCTTGGTATGGATCTCCGTTTCTAGCATACCCACAAATCATTGATGTCCAGATAATGGAACTGTTTTGGGTTATTGAGTCGCTGATAAACATTTCTTCTGCATCAGACAATCTTCCACACTTTGTACACATATCAAGCAATGCAGATTCAACACGATCGTTTGACCCAAACCCAAACTTTAGAACAAAGCCATGTATCTGTTCACTAGCACTTTTATCCTCATGCAACCCGCAAGCATTCATAATAATAGCCAATGAGTATTCATCCAACTCAACACCTTCTTCCAACATTCTGCAAAACATAGGCAGAGCTCTTACCCAGTCACCATTTTGGCAAAACCCTGATAAGAGAGAATTATATGAGACACAATTCCTCTTGGGCATTTTATCAAAAACCTCCTCTACCATATCAACAAGTCCCGACTCCATATAAAAAGATATCATTTGAGTCCATGTTATTACGTCTTTAACCACCATTCTATTAAACAAACTCACGACGTTCTTCACATTCCCACATTTACTATAAAATCCAATTAGCGCATTACCAACACTCAAATTTCTTTCCAACCCAAACTTAATCGCACGAGCATGAACTTCACGACCTTCCATAACCGCACCATGTTCACTACACGCAGTCAAAACAGCCGAAACACTAAAATGATCAATCCCAATCCCAACCCCATCCGTCCCCACCATCTCCCGAAACATATCCAACGCTTCTCCAAACATATACTCTTTCACCAAACACGAAACCACCGTATTCCACGACGAAACATCTCTCACAGACATTTCATCAAACACCTTAACAACCAAATCCAAACACCCACATTTCCCATAAAACCCCATCAAAGCATTCATAACAAAAACATCATCCTCAAAACCCATTTTGACAACCAAACCATGAATTTGAGACCCCAAATCAATATCAAAAACCCGACCGCAAGCAGTCATTTGGATCAACACCACACCTCATCATTTGAACAAACATATCAACAGCTTGATACTCATTTAAACACTTTGCAAGCCAAGAAACCATGGAAGTAAAAGTAACAACATCTGGGTTTTGCACATTTTGAAAAACCCTGTAAGCATAAGAAGATAAACCCAATTTGAAATAAGATGTAATAAGTGTGTTGAAAAAGTATGTGTTTGTGGGGTTGTTTGGGTGTTTGAGTATTTGAGCATGTGTTGCAGTTGCTAAATGAATGTTGTTGGTTTGAACTGATTGTTGGAGTAAAAGAGGGATGTTGTTGTTGCTGGGTTTAGATAGTTGAAAATGTTTGGGTGGTTTTTTGGGAATGTGGAGGTGATGAGGCTGAGATGCTAATGGCAGCAGCAGCAGCAGCCATGGATTAGACAAAGGTTGGTGTGAAGAGGAAAGATTGCAATAGTCTCTTATGCGAATCCACTATGATACTTTGTTTAAGCTTAGGGGGTGTTTGTTTCGGCTTAGAGCAACTCCAATGTACTTTTTACTATTACAAAAAGCTATTCCTTGACTTGATGCATTGTAACAAAAGGTTTACAAACAACTTTTTGATAAAAGAGTTGCTATATGGCAAGCGTTTAATAGAAAGTGATCAAACTATTTCATTAATTGTCTAGTTTGTAGAGTGTTCATCTTATACCCCTCATTTCAACATATTTGTATCACTTTTTCATTTCCATAGTAGTTGCTTTTTACCATTTACTTTTTTTCATCAGTTGCTTTATCATTTCAACAGAAGGCATCATTTCATACAATAGCATAGTTCATATATACACATTCTCTCATTCTGCATAATTTTATACGCCCCCAATTATGTGTGACGACGGCATCGAACAACTTTTAGCACAAGCAAATGAATTCATCATCGAAGAATTAAATGATGATACCTTCTCACAGTTGTTGTTGATGCTTGCAGAAAAAGAACTTCGTGATGAAGTCGAAAGGTCAAGCCGACTACGTATTGAACGAGGTCGAGAAGATGGACACCGTCGTCTTGTTGCGGATTACTTCTGTGATGAACCAGTTTTTCCACCGTGCAAGTTCAGACGAAGGTTTCGAATGAATAAAGTATTATTCATGAATACCGTAGATGCATTATCCGGCCATTATGACTATTTTAAGCAAAGACATGATGCTATTGGAATAAAAGGTCTATCTCCGATACAAAAATGTACTGCCGCTATAAGACAACTAGCATATGGAACACCGGCCGATTGTAATGACGAATATGTAAGAATAGGTGAAAGTACTTCCATCGAATGTCTAAAGAAATTTTGTCAAGGTGTAATTGAAATTTTTGGTCCTGTGTACTTGCGAAGACCAAATGCCAAGGACGTTGAGCGTATACTTCACTTGCATTCAGAACACCACGGGTTTCCAGGCATGTTAGGCAATATTAATTGCATGCATTGGCCTTGGAAAAACTGTCCCGTCTCTTGGCAAGGTCAATTCACACAAGGTGATCATGGCGAACCAACAATAATGTTAGAAGCAGTTGCTTCTCAAGATCTTTGGATTTGGCATGCATTTTTTGGTGTCGCCGGTTTAAAAATGACATCAATGTACTAAACCAAAGTACTTTGTTCAATGATCACAAGGACATTCTCCAGAGGTTAGATTTACGGTCAATGGGACGGAATACACAAAGGGGTATTATCTAGCTGATGGCATATATCCACAAATTGCTTCTGAATTCTCTGTTATTGTTCTTCTTTTATATGTCTTGGCTTCTCAATCTAGTAAAGTTGATATGAATGTTTTGTTGTATTGTAAAAGAATATATTCTTTCGTACCATATGAAGCCTATACAAACAATATGAGTAGCACAAAGTTAAGTATACACACAATATCAGTAGCACCAAGCAGTTAACAATCAACACACATGGAGCATTATCAAAATTTCTTTACCAATCTCATGAACTCACCTAATATACCACAAACAAATCAACAAACACAGCCTCTTGGTTTTGACCAATTTTAACATCCACAACAAACAACACCAACTTCAAGAAATATTGATCATGACACCCCAACTTTGCCATCCTTATTTACCTCTCAAAATAGTGTTGAAAATATTAATCTTGACACCCCAACAAGCAATAAAACAAAAGGAAAAAAGGGGGACTTTGGTCACAAGGTGAAGAGGAATTACTAATGAGTGCATTGGTAACTATTTCCACTGATAATGTAACTGGAAATGCGCAACAAGGAAAAGATTACTGGCGTCGGATCACAAACTACTACAACGACTATAGAAAATCTTTTCCTTCAAGAACAAAACCGTAAGTAAAGGCGCATTGATATCAACTACGACCTTCTATTAATGATTTCAACCAGATATTTATTGGCGTTAAAAGGCAATATCATAGTGGGTGGTCAGATGACCAACTAAAGGATGCTGCAAGAAAATTGTATTACTCCACACACAATAAAGCATTCAAATATGAGCATGCGTGGGCAATTGTGAAAGACGAACCTAAATGGAACGCGAGAAGCACAAACGAGGATCAAACAAAGAGAAGAAAGACTACGGCGTCGGGTAGTTACACCTCATCATCGGACGGACAAACAAGCATTAACATTGAAGATGATGAAACTCAAGTTCGTCCCATTGGCAAGAAAAAAGCAGCTAGAAAACAAAAGGGAAAAGGAACTACTTCAAGCCCCGAAGTAAATGAGGGATTAAGAGATTTAATTAACAAAACTAACACGATGCGGATGGCTCGGATAGATGAGGTAAATGAACACATCAAAGAGATAAAGGAATCATACAAATCTTCAAAGAGAATAGAAGAACTACGAACCCTATCGCAAAGTACACAAGGCATGACCGACGAACAACTAGGGTATCATAACATGTTGTGTAGTGAAATTAAAGCTAAATATGGAATTTAGATTTAGTTTTACCCTTTCAAATATCATATGTTCTACTATCTGTTATATTATTTATTTTAGTGTAATTTTTTGCATATGTTATAATATCTGTTATATGTTCTAATATCATATATCATGCATGAACCAGTGGTTAATTTGCATATTGAGGAATTTTGTATATGTCCATTTTTGTAAATATCATGCATGAACAAGTGGATATGTCAACAAGTAGCATGGATACTGACAATTAAAAAAACTAGCAGATTGAGGAAATTTTCGCATATACCATCAACACAACAAAACAAGTAGCAATTATACATTTACAATCTAGGCCATTTTGTAAAAGTATGCATACATAAAGGTAGTTTAAACAAAATATGTGTGAAAAGCTTTTGAAAAGATTTTGTGCATTGGAGTATATTTGTATGAATGACTTTTTGAAATATAGAAGTTATGAGAAATTAATTGTCATAAATGAGAAAAGTCTTTAATAGGTAGAAGCATTGGAGATGCTCTTAGAGCTTCAGGTACAGTCGAGCCGTCGTGCAAAAGTGGTGCCACATCGTCACTTTTTCTTATAACACCAAAATACACGAAAACACCAAAAACAGGCTCCCTGGTTAACACCAACATTTCTGGTGTTATGGGGACCCCACTTTTTTTTCATTCTAAACATATAAAAAAAACTTTTTATATAAAATTCAAATTCTAATTTCATTAACAACTAAAAAAACATTACTTAAACTTAAATAAAAAAATACATAAACTTAAATAAAAAAATACATAAACTTAAATAAAAAAACATATAAATAAACTGCGACAACAATTTAGAAATTAAAATATTTAGCCCGGGTCGCGTCTTTCAAAGCCTCGATCTTCGTCACGTCCACCGGGTTCATACCCGTAGTGTCGAAAGTTAGTATCTTTAATTCTTCATTTCTTTTTTGAATTTCGCAATCGTGAGACGCGCGGTTAGCTCGCGCTCCATGTGTTCTTTTTTTGCTTCACAACCCAAATTTATTTGTGTTTGCATCAACTCAGTAAATTGTTTTTTTTGTGAACTGGAAGTGGGTGATGTTGAGCTTGTAGAACGTTGAACTTTTGCTTTTCAAGGAGCCCCGGGTGGACGCGGGATAACATCCTCTCCAAACATTTCCGGCTCTTCTTCTTCGGTTACCCGTCATCGGGATCTTCTTGCTTGCGTAGACTCGGGGTTTTTTTCATTTGAATTTATCTTTCAAAAAAAGCCAAGCACTCTTATGCAATTCTCTTCCGTTTTGATCTTTAAAAAATATTAGTACCCGTGCGAACAAATTTTCTTCATTTTCGCCACTTAGAAGTTTGGTTTGGTCATAAATCGAGTTAAACTTTTGTACATCTCGATTCATCGGCGTCCACTTACCCGTCAACATATTTTTGCTTCGCACCTTCCAAACATTTTCCTCGGCTCGCTCGTTGTATACGTCGAGAATTTTGTACCAAAAAGTATCTTTCGCTTGGTCATTCCCATTTTTCGGATCTTCGGATATTTCTATGAAACATTCCACCAAAAGTTGTTCCTCGTCTTAAGTCCAAAAGGTGCGGTCGGTTTTTCTTTCCCGATTATCATTTTTTTTACCCATATTTTTCTTGGCCATGGATTTTTTTCGGCCTTGTTTGTGTGACGGGTCGCCTTGTCGGGTTCATTCGATTGTTGTGGTACTTGAGACGAATGTTGAGGATATTGTTGAGATTGTTGAAATTGTTGGGTTTGTTGAAATTGTTGTGATTGTTGGAATTGTTGAGAAGATTGGGTTTGTGATAACCATGTAGAAAATTGCTCGGGAGTATAATTGATGAATGGGTTTTGAGGTGGGGCTTGGAAGTTGGCGAATGGGTTTGGTATATTGGGGCGTGTCAGAATTTGATTGGTATTAGAGGTGATGGAGTTTGCGGATGATGGAGTATTTGGATTAGACGAAGAGGAAGAATTAGGTAATTGCGTATTCGGTATTTGTAGCTCGTTGAAGTAGTTGTTTATCCATTGGTTGGGATTCATTTTGGTGAAGTTTTATATAATTGAAAGTGATGGTATAAAAAGATAGAAGTTTTAAGAAAGTATGGTATAAAGTGGTAGATGTGTTTGGTTTTTATAGTGTGAAAATGGGTCAAAAATGAAGCAAAAAAAACGGCTAGTTTAGAAGCCATAAATATTTCTAGCTGTTGCCTTCCATCTACAATTTCAAACTTCAAAAAAAAAAATGCATGAAAACGCGAGACACGGTACAGTGTCTCGCGTTTTCGTGTGGCGTTAGGGATGGCAACGGGTCGGGTTCGGGGCGGGTTTTAGTGTACCCGTACCCGCACCCGTTTAAAATATCCGCACCCGTACCCGCCCTATTACCCGTCGGGTACCCAATTAATATTATTCATCGGTTTTTCGGGTTTCCCCGCGGGTATCAAGTATCTTCTATTGAATATTTTAAGCAAATATATGACGGGTATCAAGATTAAGTCTAACAAAAACCATTAATAAAATAAAGCAAAACACCCTAATATATTCAAAAAATTTAAAAGTTAAAGAAAAAAATACCGTAATAAATGATTTAACGCTTTCACATAGTTCATGTACAACATCCAAATGTGTTAGGTAATAAAGATACTTATATAAAAAATACAATAGAAGAAATTATTACTATAATTAATTATAATAGCAATAAAGCGGGTATAAATTCGGGTAAACGGGTATGGGTACGGGTAATCGGGGCGGGTATTACCAAAATCTGTCATCGAACTCGTACCCGTCTATTTTTTTTATCAATACCCGAACCCGCATCCAAACCCGCCAACCCGCCCCCGAACTCGACCCAACCGGTTCGGGTTTCGGTTTTCCCCGTCGGTTTTGGATGCTTTTGCCATCCCTATGTGGCATTTTCCGAGACCATTTGGGCTGGCTCTACCGGCACGAGATACAAAAATACCAAGTCTGTTGTGGCCCTCGTGTTTTCGTGAGGCGTTTTCGTGCCAAAACGCCACTTTTTCCAACCGTACCGTGGCCTTTTAGGGCTTATGACCTTATTTGATTTCGTCTTATATTTTATAGCTTTAATTTTCTAGCTTATTTTGAGGCTTATGAGTTTATATAAGTTTATCATATCGTAATAAATTTATATAAGTCCACAAGTCTCAAAATAAGCCTGAAAATTAGCGTTCATGATATATAAGTCAAAATCAAATAAGCTCATAAGCCCGCATATAAGCTGAAACAAACACCCCCTTATTTACGAAATTTATATAAATCTTTTGTTTAAACCTCTATGCAAAGTTTGTTTCCTTTTATTTTTGATTTTATTTGTCTCTTGGTTGTGTTTTTGTTCTTCTTTTTTGTTATACAGTTGCATTGCTTTTTATTGTCAGGGTGTTTTTCTTATCTTCATCAGTTATGTATCCTTGCATTTTCGTTGTCCTCTTCCATTCTCTTTCTTTCTCTTAGCCGTAGGTTTACCTGGAAGCAATCTCTTTTCCATCGGGTTCACCTAAGGGTAGGGTATAATCGTCTACATTCTACCTACCCCATAACCTGCTAAGGCGGGATTGGGTATCATCGTTGTCGAGCCTTCTCAGTTTAAGAGAACTCACTTTAGGCCAAATCGAGGGATTATGTTGTTGAATAGGCGAGTTTGATTTTTCAATTGAGCCTTCTCATTGTCAATTAATATGTCAAATCAAAAAAATCACGTCAACATTGAAATTTATATTAAAAACGTCCAAACATTTATTTGCTAAAATTGTGAGAAAAAAACTTACCAGGAGCCATGTGTGATTTATAAAACTTTGGTGTTGAAAAGGTAAAAAAAATATTAAGGGTCCTTTGTGGCCCATCAAAATAGTGTTTCCAAATATAAGATCTAACCATCTAGAATGTTAAAAAAAAATAGTTACTTCATCGATATATTTTCTTAATTTAAATTATGTAGATAGCTATTATGATACGAACCCCTCGACCAAGAACGAGTGATCATCATGATCATTCATTAGTCTTCTAACCTTATTAGTTTTTTTTCTAGCAGGCAAACTCATATCGATGTTCTTAGTTTCTGACCTCGATGGCACATCTAGTGAGTGTAAAATCAACGTCACAATCATCGCTCAATGGAACCACAACACTGAAACATCCCAGATATATTATAAATACTGATGTTAATGTTTTATTTAACCATTATTAATATTGATGTTTATTTTATAATCAAATTATGTTGTGTTTTTTTAAAGGTTGTTTATCCTTTTTACCATACCATTAGTATCACGATTTTAGATCTAAAAAGCCAACCTAAACTATTTTTGGTGTTCAAACTACACGAATTGAGGTAAGATACATTAATACTTTTTAAATTGTAGTGATAAAATAATGCAATTAACCCTATGGCTTGCTCCATGGCAAAAAATGCATTTTTTCATGAATTATAAATAAAAAACAATTAATTTAAATCAAACAAGCAAAAAAGCTTAAATTAACAAAATTTAAGCTTTAAGCACGTGTAGTGATTTGTAAAACTCTTATGCTAGTTAATGAATGTTTGTTTTATTGAGTCTAAGTATTAAATTTTAAAAATCCCAAGATTTTTAATCTTTATGTACCTTGTTCATACATAATGTTCAACAAACTAATATAACCAAAGAGTGTTTGTAATACGTTTAGGTTGATTCGGACTACATGTTATACAATTACCTTTGGAATACTAGTCTAACACCCGAATCAACGATCACCTTAACGTCCTTTCTTGCAAGACAAAAAGTAAAAATCGAAACCACTCAGTTTTTACTTTTTTGTCTTGCAAAAATATAATTTTATAAACTTTCCATTAAATAAATCAGATATTAAATGGATGATTCAGTAATCTTTAAACGCTAATAACTTGTATTAATTGAATTCATGGATAATTAAAGACCTATACATAGTTTATACATGAAAACTTTAACCCCATAGCTAAGTAAGACAAATAATTGGGATAATATGTCGTTATTAAGCTTACAAAAATATCATGATCCACATCCTAGTATTAAACTAATGATATGATCTTTCTAGAAATGAAGGTGAAATGAAGAAAGATCTTATTCAACTAACATGAACTCAAGAACAAGATAGAATTTCGAATTAGAAGTATGGATTTATTATTAAAAAGATGAGTGTATTACAAGAAAGAAAGTGATTACAATTTGATAGCTAGAATGTAAATGAGAGACTTATAATGAATTTATACAATGAAATTAAAAGATAGAATTTAGGCGGGAAAAGTAGTCTAAGTCTGTTCTTGGGTTTGGTTGACTAGTCTGTTGACTTTTGCATTTTAGTTTTATTGACCTCTTTTAATCGCATATCAACTAAGTGTAGAAACTAATGATCGAACCGCGATTTATAGTACTTGATAATAAAAAGCGTTTGTACAAAGCATATAAATAGACAAGAAATAGAAGTGATGTCCTAATCTAAGATGGGCTAAATGGGCCGACAAATTGGATCGGACCTTATTAACTTAACACTAAGGACATGCCTTGCATAACTATATCTTTTGACAACATTTCGTTTGCTGATTCTGAGGTATAAAATCCATCCAAAAACACATACGATGTTGCATTTGAGCATGTACCAATTGATCTTGCATTGCAAAGTACAGAGGTAGCAAGCATCCTAGTTCCAAAAACAACCCCTTCTTGACTCAAAAAACCTACACAAGATTGAATCAGTAACTGTTTTTGAGTTTTGATTATTTCACGATAGTAATTCAAATATAGAACATGTCAAATTGGTCGAATGATGAAAGTGACCCGATTTGCATTTCTAATTTAGAAAATCCCTTAAGTCATTTCATTTAAAAAGTTGAATCATTATTGCAACAAACTTAATTTTGTAACCATAAGTAATGAAATCTTTATCTATTTATACACCTTAAAATAGATACAATTGTTTTTAGGTAAACTTGATCGGGCTCTTTCATCCATAATAAAAGGAAACTGGTTATGATTTGTGTTGATCCCACTTGAGTAGATCTTGAATTTCTTAGCTTGTGTAAGGTTTAGTTACGCTAGATAAATTCAACACAACTATGATAGAAACTTTGTAATATATATCAAAGATTATGCGGAATCTAATCTTTGATCAATAAGAAGAATATGCAAAAAGACAGTAATTCAATGAAACACACAGATTAACACACAATCTTCAAATATATTTAAATAAAGAAATACTCTAACTAGTATTAGGGTTACAAAACCTTGAAGCTATAACGATATCAAAACAAAAGATTTCTAAATATCAAACTCTATGCCCTAGGACCTCCTTTTATACACCAAGGAGTCCTAGTCGATTTACAATATATTCCTAAGACTTAGAATATTCTCTATGATCTATTCAATAAATAACTAATTCTTATCACGTAAGTAATCTTGTTTTCCAAACAATCTTTATCCTTTATATTCGTCTTTACCTTTTCTCAGACATAGAAACTCTTTCAGCAGTCTTAATCTTTCAGCAGTTGTAACATTGTACCAGCAGCATTAACTCTGAATACCAGCAGTAGTAACTTATACACCAGCAGCATTAACTGTGTACAAGCAACATTAACTACTTAGAATAATTTCTTCAATCTTCACCAGCAGTACTAACTTTACTCTAGCAGTACTAACATATTTACGCAGTAGTAACTAAGTTACACTAGCAGTACTAACTACCTAGCATATTTTTCATTAACTTTGTGCTAGCAGTAGTAACCAGCAGTAACTCTAAGATCATCAAGAAGTCTTTTAATCCCAACAATCCTCCCCTAAACTTGATATTCTTTTTTTCAAAATCATCAAGTTTCATTCAAAGCTTCATAATCACCAGAAGGATGCTTCCAAACACTTCATAGATTCTTGAGTTATTTTGTGACGAGCTTAAGAAGTTGATAACATATTTCATTCCAATGATCAGCTTGCAGCTTCTTATTTAGCATATCTGTGATTGTAGGTGCTATAAGAGGATGTCTCTTTTCTACCAACATATAAATGTGCACATTTTGCTTCCTCAATGAATGTACTCTACATGAATCATATAGCTTCCAATCCAATACTCTGTAGTCTGATTGATTTTTCCATACATTATTCTCTACATTTGGTTCAAACATTATCTTCAAATCTTCATATAAAACTAAATCCAAGTCCTCCACTGGTCTTGTTGATCCATACTTAGCTTTTACCAACTTGTACAAAGTTTCTAAGTCTTCTCTGTCAAAACTTTTAAGCATATGACTGAACACTAAGTACATCTTTGAACTTCCATCAGCCCAGATTATCTGGTAATAGCTTTTCTTCCCCTCTTTATGAACCTTCCAGTCACCAATGCTTGGAGACTTAACAGCCAAAGGAATAGCATCAAGTGCAACCTCTTCTTCATCTGGCATGACTTCCATTAGACTTTTAAGCTCTATTGTTTCTTTGTCATCATCCACCTTCTGCTTCTTTGCATTCTATTGTTCTAACTCATCTCCTGTTCTCTTAGAACTTCCTTCTGCTTTTGTCTTACTGCCTTCTGCTCTTACTTCACTGCCTTCCACTAATTCTGTATCCATATCTACAAATATGTTTACCCTATTCATAGCTTTGTCAAATAACTTCTGAATATCATCAAAGCTTTTATTCTTCAATTGATTGTGCTTGTATCCAACCATGTTTTTCAGATAAGTAGACATTGTTTTTCTCTTTTGAGCTTTAGTTGGTGGTATGTTCCTCTTTTCTTGAGCTCTCATTGCTGCAAAGTGTTTCTTTCTTGATTCTAAGAGTTGTACAAACAACTTGGACTTCTCTTTAATGCTCAACTTTTCTTGTTCTTCTGCTTGCATTTGTTGAGCCATTTGATAATCAGCATCTATCATTGCTTGTACATTATCCCATGAAACAATGTTAGCTTCTTCTTCTCTTTGTCTTACAAACCTATCTTCTTCCTCTAATTCAGCTTGCAATTGAGCTTGAAGTCTTTGAGCAACCTCCTCATCATGCCTAATTTGATCTTTTCTATTTGTTGGTTTCTCAGGATCTTCCATGATAGCTTTACCTTTATCTTTTGATGGTAATTGTTGAGGTCTTGTTCTTGTTGTAGATTCACTCTGCTCTCCTATCACAACCCCTTTGACTTTGGGTTTTGCAATTTTGATCTCTATTAAAGTCTGAGCAAGAGTCAAATCATCAAAAATTGTAGTTTTAGTTGGACTGGCAGTACTAATCTCAACATTGGCAGTAGTAATTACTTCACCAACAGTAGTAACTGGATCAGCAGTACTAACTTCCTTTTCAGCCACGTTAATTTCTTTTTTAGCCATATCTTGTCCCGCAAACACTTCTTCATCATCAAGAACACCTGTATCAAACATTAGATCATCACCATACCTCCCCTGAGTTTCATCAACCAATGTAATCTCTGCATCTTTATCGATGCCATTAATTTTCCTCCCCTGTTTGGATGCATCCTCCTGATCACCCAAACTGGCTTCATCAGAGGAAATCACTCTTGCAGATCTACCAACCTTGTATAATATTTTGAGCTTGTGAGTTCTTAACCCTCTTTTCTTCTCTAACTTCTTGACTCTTAGTTTTAAACCTGTAATCTTCTGAGCTTGATCAGTTTTTGTGTTCTCCAGGTTAAGAACTCTTTGTTGCAATTTGGTACAAAATTCCATCAATTCCTTAAGTTTCAGTATATCCTCGCCACTTCGAAGTGTGTTACCTCTTGCGAGTAGTGGATCATTGGAAAGTTTAGATACATTCTCAGACCTAGTCTGAGCAATTGTATCCCCCATGGTTTCTTGGCACCTAGGACCACTACCAAAACTAAGTTCATGGGGAACTTGGTTCATTAAGTGTTGCCTTGGATCGGGTCTTATTGATGTTATCACTGTACTGTTCTGCTTCTAAGCTAGAAGAATTAGTGGCAGCCCTCACCAAACTATCATCTATCTCCTCATTGACAGTCTCATCTGCTACATTGGTTGTAGGACCAATAAGCTGAGGTACCTCAATGTCCTTTCTCTTTGACCTTCTTGATCTTTGTTTCTTTTGAGGTTGAGATATTGATGGTTGAGTAATGGTGGGTGTGTGATGGGGATTAGTGGGATTTGTTGAACCTTCACCCATTTCACTTGAGCTTGTATCACCAATGTTTGAAATAAGGGTGTGTCCCTTCCAGAAAAACCTTTCCCAACCCTTCTCATGTTTCTAAAAATTTTCTTAGTGTGAGAGGGTGCAATATAAATTCTCTTATGAGCAGGCATCCCTTCAAGTTGTTGATTCACAAACACTTATACAAACCTTGGATACATCAAGAATTTACCAGACACATTCTCTAAGTTCTTCACAATACTTTCAAAAATGTATTTTGAAAAGTTAAACTTTTGGTTTATAGCCAAACAGATGATTGCAGATGCCATAGTGCTACTAAACTCATTCTATGCAGTAGCACTTAGACCTTGTAAAATCATATGAATAAGGAATTTCTATTGTTAGGAAAAGAATGCCTTATAGAAAGTAAGCTTCTGAGAAAGTTTTTCATACCCCATCAGTGTAAGCTATTCAAAAATAGTAGCATTGGGTAGACAATCAACACCTTCAGCATCTTCTAGTTGAAGATCTCTTCTCACAATCAACTCAGTGATGATACTCTTCTTTCCATCCACTAGGGCTTGTAACTGTACTTCCCCATTGACAGTTTTTGCTTTGATAGTAGCCTAGAATTGTTCAATGTACGAAGTATATATTGTAGGATTAACGGTTAAAGCATACTTTATGGTGTGTGCATTAAGAAAATCCACAATCTGCTCAAACCCTTCACTTTCAGCAGGTTTAGACAAAAACGCGACCATGTTATGAGTATCAGCAAACTTTAGGGTCGTCATTGTGTTAGGTTTTGATGATGGATGATGAAACTGAGTTAGGGTTTGTGATTAGAGAGTATTTGAGTGAATGAAATCGATTAAATGAATGATTGAAACCCTTAATCGAAGTATTTATGAAAATACCCTCAACAACATTAACGTTCACCAGTAGTTGTAAGTTTATGCCTAGCAGCATTAACTTTCACCAGCAATTGTAAGTTTATGCCTAGCAGCATTAACTTTCAACAGCAGTAGTAAGTTATGCCTAGCAGCATTAACTTTCAACAACAGTAGTAAGTTATGCCTAAACTTACAATTCCATTCCAAACACTCTGTATATTCAACTCTCTTTATGTTTTTCAACTCACCACTTCTCTCAATTCTTTTACTCACCAAATCACTCTGTCTGTTTTTAATTCACACAGCTCTCTTTCTGTTTTTATTCTCACCAATTCTCTCAATTCTTTTTCTCACCAAATCACTCTGTCTGTTTTTATTCCACATAATCTAACACTTTTCTTTGCTTTTCCTGCAAAATGTTAGTCCAAAAACCAAGAAAACACAACACATAGCAATTCATAATAACCCCAGTATTAATTACACTTAACAGTATTAAGTATAACTAACAGTATTAGCTTAACAATATTAAGTATAACTAGCAGCACTAATTATACTTAACAGCAGAAACTTTTAATGACATGAATAACAGTACTAATTCATACAAAACTCTATAAAAACATAAAGAGATAACAGACTTTAAGGATTTAACATTCCAATACTAGCAATCAAATATTGAAATCTACTTACATCAAAAGCTTTTGTAAGCAAATCTGCAACATTCTTGTCAGTATGGATTTTGACCATTTGAATCAACTTCTTTTCATTGCAATCCCTAATAAAATGATGTCTGATCTCTATATGCTTTGTTTTTGAATGAAAAACAGGATTTTTAATTATGCAAATAGTACTGTTATTGTCAATAAAGATCTTGGTATGCATAAAATTGTACCTATAATTAAGTATTTGATTCTAAATCCAAAGCACTTTCCATAGCAACTTGAAGCAGCCACATATTCAGCTTCTGTTGTGGAATTTGCAACCACTATCTGTTTCTTGCACTGTCATGATGTTAATCTACATCCAAGAAATTGACAACCTCCTATTGTAGACTTCCTATCCAAGCTTGCTCCAGCATAATCACTATCAGTGTATGCTACCAAATCAAAAGGAGAATCTTTTGGATACCAAAGGCCTAATTTTGGTTGACCTTTTAAGTACCTAAAAATCCTTTTTACAGCATGAAGTGATACTTTTGGATTGACTTGGTATCTAGCACATGCACACACTGCAAACATAATATCAGGTCTTGAAGATGTAAGATACATCAATGAACCAATCATTGACCTATACAAATGAACATCCACTTCTTCACCATCTTTATCCTTGAGCAAAGGCTTTTGAGTTTCCATTGGTGTGCTTGCAGTCTTGACTTCTGTAAACCCAAACTTCTTTAAAATTTCAGCAACATATTTATCTTGACTAATAAATATGCCATCATTCTTCTGCTTCACTTGCAGTCCTAAGAAGAATGTGAGTTCACCCATAGAACTCATCTGAAATTTCTCATGCATCAACTTTTCAAATGCATTGCATAATGACTTCTTTGTAGAGCCAAAAATGATATCATCTACATACACTTGAACTAACAGAATATCACCTTTGTCCCTTCTGATAAACAAAGTCTTGTCTATCTTTCCTCTCTGAAACCCATTGTCCAACAAATAAGTTGACAAGGTTTCATACCAAGCTCTAGGAGCTTGATGTAGCCCATACAGTGCCTTTTCTACTTTGTATACTCTGTCAGGAAAGTCTGGATCTTCAAATCCTGGTGGTTGACAAACATAGACTTCCTCTTCAATCTTACCATAAAGAAAAGCACTCTTGACATCCATCTGGTACACCACAAAGTCTTTAAATGAGTCATAGGATAAGAATAGCCTAATTGCTTCAATTCTGGCAACAGGGGCAAAGACTTCATCATAGTCAATCCCTTCTTCTTATGTGTACCCTTGAGCAACCAATCTTGCTTTATTTTTAATCACAACTCCTCTTTCATCCTTTTTATTCCTGAAGACCCATTTAATGCCTATGGCCCTTTTTCCATTAGGTAACTCTACTAAAGTCCAAACTTCTTGTAACTTGAATTGTAGAAGCTCTTCCTGCATAGCCTCTATCCAGCTTGGATCCTTCAATGCATGAATTGCCTTTTTGGGTTCTTCTTGTGACAAAAAGCAAGCAAACAAGCACTTTTGAAGGTCTTTATGGTTTGTTCTTTGTTTAAGAGTGGTACTAACAAACCCATATTCCTCCAAATTCTTTGTCATGTTTTTTGTTTGTGTAGCTAATTTCAAATCTCCAATCACCTGTTCAAGAGGATGATCTTTGTTTACTCTTGTAGTTGGAATATGACTGACAGGCATAAATGCATCCAAATTGTTCATGTCAGCCTCTGCACCAACATCTTGATCATCACTTGAGGATTCAAATATGCTATAATCTTCCAAAACAGGCATATTTAGATCAACTGGAAGTTCAATGCTTGTTTTTCCACCAACAGCATTAACTTCTATGCCAGCAGCATTAACATTGTTACTGTTGTTAACATTATCCTCCTTCTCTTGATCTTCACTTTCACTTTCTGTTCTTGGATCTTCAGTAACCTTCTTTTCAACATCACTTGAAGGTTTAGATCCATCATCATGAGAACTCTTTGAATTGTGAGAGAATGGTGGATCAGCAGTCCACAATGGTAGCAGAATGTAATCTTTGCCAGGTACTGTCTCCATTCTAGCTTTACCTGCATCATCACATGCTTTTGAACTTGCATTACCATTAGACTGATTTCCTGCAACAACTGGCTTATAATTCATTGACTTTGTTAGTGCATCAATATCAAAAAGCCAATTTGGTCCACTTCCTACAATATTAGGTGTATTCTTACTAAATTGGACATGCAGGTTCTCTTCAACTATCCTAGTTCTACTATTGAATACTCAAAATGCTTTACTATTGATTGAGTACCCAACAAAGAATCCTTTATCAGCCTTACCATCAAACTTGCCTAAGTGATCTATGGTATTGAGAATTGTAACAAGACACCCAAATGGTCTCATAAAGCCTAAAGCTGGTTTTCTACCAAGAAAAAGTTCATAAGGGGTCTTGTTATGAGGCTTAGTTACTAATACCCTATTTTGCACATAACAAGCAGTATTAACTTCTTCAGCCCAAAAAGTAGTAGGTAGCTTAGAATCAGCTAGCATTGTCCTAGCAGCCTCAATTAGTGTTTTATTTTTCCTCTCAGCTACTTTATTTTGTTGAGGAGTTCTAGCTACACTAAATTCTCTCTTAATACCTTTTCTCTCACAAAACTGATTCATCTCCTTATTCTTGAACTCAGTTCCATTGTCACACCTAATTACCTTAACCCTTTGATCTATTAGATTTTCTACTCCAGTTATAAAAGACTTAAGAATGCCACTAGTCTCATCCTTAGTAGCTAGAAAGAAAACCCAACTAAACCTACTGTAATCATCTGTGACAACTAGGCAATACATTTCTTAATTAACCTTTTTACAAATGTTAGGGAACAAAAAATCCAGTGCAAAATATGTAAAGGTTGCTGATTGACTTACTGTTTTGGACTTACAAGACGCTCTATGTTGCTTTCCCTTTTGACAAGCAACCAGGTCTCATCATTTTCAAAAAATTTTTGATGGTAAACCTCTTACAAAGTTTTCCCGTAAACCATTTTTATTAATGTTTTGCTATTTATGTGTCCACGCCTCATATGGGCCAAAGTTTAAGGAGTCATCAGATGTGGCTTTTGCAAAGAGACAGTTTAAACCTCCTTTAGGTAACAATATTCTTTCAATCAACATTATACGATATTGTCTTTCTAGGAACTTTAAGTATAAACTATGACTTTTATAGGTTAACATAAAGTTTGGAGATTAAACGAATACAGTCAATGTATTAAAGAGAACACTATTCTTTTGTCAACACATTGGTGACACTAAAGAGTTAAACTTTAAATCTCTTACAATATTACACATTCTCAAAATCTAAATTAACAAATTTGATTGTTACCTCCTACCTGTGATTTTCCTCCTTGGGGCTTACCTCAAAGGCAACCAGAATCCTCCATCAATTTATTCTAAGTCCTGTAAGATAGGTCATGTTCCATGTCAAGTGCTTGAGCATCCCATTGTTAATTCTCCTTCTCCCCAAATCGTGTTATGGTTTGTCCTGCACATAGGTAAGAAATTAGTCTTCTTTTGGGGACCCAAACCATCACTGACTTGGATCTGCCTTGTGCATCAATATAATCAAACCTTTTTAGAATGGTTGATGCACTGTTATGTTTAGAAAACATGGTCTATTACTTTAGTCTTTAGTTTCCAAACCAACAAGCTGAGGCCTTTATAGGCATTTAACTTGGTTTCCTTACAACATTAAGTACTTGATTTTGGCTAGCATACATTTACTATGCTTTTAGCCTGAGCTTGTATTATCATTCTTACCACTAACAGTATTAACCTCTAATTAAAATTAATATTTTTAGTTGTGTTTTGTTGTTATGGGCCTTCTAACATTGAATGTTTTATTGTTTTAAAAACTTTGTCATTGTTTGCACTATTCACTATTGTTTTGGGTTGAGCAGTATTAACTGGTCTAGCAGTAGTAAGTGATACTAGGCCAGACCTCATTAATACTGCTTTTGGAACCATGTTCCTTTTAGGACTGGGGTGAGTCATTCTAGAAAATATTTGGTGATTCACACCTTTGAGTATAGTTTCACAACTGGTTTACTATTCTTTTTATCTATTAAACAGTCTATGATTTGTTATTACAATCATACTGCAGGTGATCAAAACTTCTACACACATAGCAAGCTTTGTTAATTATCTCAAAATTACTTCTTAGTTTCTAAGACATATATTATTCCAGTTTCTTTGGTTTTCTCTAGGACTATGTGTGTTCTGCCCATTTAGATTACCTTGTTTAACAGTTGTTTTCCTAGGAGATTTTACTTGCTTTTTAGATTTAACAAACTCTATTTTAGCAAAACTGGGTTTAACTTTTTTCTTTTGAAACTTAGCCTGAGGCACATCTTCTCCCTCACTATCAGACACCCAATCCTTAATAATTGGAGCACCATTATTCTTCTTAACTGCTTTAGGCTTGTCTACACTAGCCTTAGCTTCACTAGTCTTAACTACATGCTTCTTAACTGTAGGCTCACTAACTATAGGCTCATTTATAAACTCGTCTAGACCAGAGAATGACAAATCATGTTTTGGAGGCATATAGTTTCCTGTATAGGAAGGTGGAACAGTATTATACCCTAAACCTGTTTGAATCACTTATCAACTATCTGACAATCTAGTAGTTTGCTTAAGTTTTTAGATGAATTCTTAAAATTTTCTACTGTTAGCTGAATTTCATCTTTTTGTTTTTGAGCCAGTTCTAACTTCCTCCTAAGGTCTATAATGGCTACTTCTCTTAAATGAATCTAACATTTGAAGACCTTGATATCTTCCTCATAAACAGACTCATTTTTCTTATACACTAGAAGTCTTGCTTCTACAGACTCTAAACCAATTTTATAAGTAATAACATTTATCTTAGATGTCCTTAAATCTTTTAATAGTTGTTCATTTTGTTCTTTAAGAATTTTAACATTTTCTAAACAAGATGATGAACAGTTTGAATCAGTAGATACCTCGAGTTTAGAAACTTGTAGAAGAGTTTGCCATAGTTGCCAAAGTTAGTTGGACATTCTTTTGCTTGATCACTCCAATCATAATCACCAAGACCATCACATGAGATCATATTCATTAGAAAGTAGTTGTCTCACTGACATACTTCTTGTGTTCTCGACTCTTTTCTTAGGTTCCTTGGAGCCCTGCAATACTGCAAAGTGTCCCCTTTGTGGCAGTTGTTACCACTCCACCTTGGACTTATCAAAAACCCAATGTTCAGTACCATCTTAGAAAACTTCTTTAGTGTACCTTAAGAATCTTTGCACCCTCTAATATTAGCATAGCCATTATGTCACCTTATAACATCTCTTCTAAATCATCATGATAAAATTTGTATGCAAGTCCTCATTTTCATGTTGTGAACTATTTGGTTGACTTGTTAATAAAGCACATATGAAGCATCGCTCAAGTTGTTAATTGTTGTTGAGTTATCAGCGGTAGCTTGAGGACTGTAGGTTGTAGCTCCAAAGCACTAGTAATGCTCCATTTGTATGCTGGTGCTGTTTGAGGACACAAAGGCTACTTTGTGTGTTTGTGATATAGATTATGTCCACTCTTTAATCCTTGGTTCATTGATCTTCATGTTTTTGTAAAGGTTCATCCAAGCTTCAATGTTATCTATCTCATGGCTTGTTCCTACACCAAGGTATGTGTTGTTCCATTTTGGTGACGACTTCTTAAGACTTCTGATTCACATCTTATGTGAGTAGTTTCACCATGAATCTCCAAACTGAGTGATAAAGCTTTTGAAAGCTATCAATGGTTTGATCTACACTCTAAGCTAGATGCAGAAAAATTTATTAAGGCATTCTTTTGATGATTCCTCTGGTCTTTTTAGTAGCAGCATTCCTCCAAACCTCTTGTCTCAACAGACTGCAGCAATGACTTGGCTCTTGATAGTGTTAAACTTCAATGATGTTCATTTTGGGTTTCCAATCATCACACATGTGCGTATTGCCTTCAACTTAACACTTTTTTGCCTTTTCTTCAGCAAGCATATAGGAGTAAATTATAGTCCCCCCCCCAACACCTTCAACAAGTTTTGTTATTTGGAGGTTGCATTACACTTCTCTAGATTACCATAGAGAATAATCAACCATTTGGATATACTGTTCTATCCTCATCCTCCAAAGCTCATACTCACCTGGTTTGAGTATAGGCACTTTTGATGCAGCTACCATATGTACTGAGTCTTGATCCATGTCTTCTTAGCAAAGTTTCTCAAAGCAACAAGCTCTGATACCACTTGTTGATCCCATTTCAACGGATCTTGAATTCTTAGCTGTGTAAGGTTAGTTATGCAATGCCTTAAATCCTACACACTATGATAGAAACTTTGTTTGATAATACTAAAGATTATGCGGAATCTAATCTTTAATGTAAGAAACATTCTTTAATGAAACAGTAATTCTAATGAACACACAGATTAACAAACAAAAGCTTCAATATATTAATACGGATACTCTAACTAGTATCAGGGTTACAAAACCTTAAAGCTGTGGACAATTCTATGAAAGACACGTTTTTAGTACATAGAACTCTATATCCCAGGAACCTATTTTTTACATCAAGGGGTCCTAAATAGGATTACATTATTTTCCTAAGTATCCAAGATCTTATAAACAAATACTTATTCGTATTCTTTACAATATCTCACCCATATCACAGAAGTTATCTTTATCTGTTCTCTGAGAGTCTTTATCATCATTTGATAGTAGAAACTCTACTTCAGCAGTCTTATCTTCAGTAATTGTAAATTTGTACTAGCAGCATTAACTCTGTAAATAGTAGTAGTAACTTTTATACCAGCATCATTAACTGAGCACATGCAGTATTAACTACTTAGAAAGTTTTCTTCAATCTTCATTAGCAGTACTAAGTTACACTAGCAGTAGTAACATACACTAGCAGTAGTAACTTACACTAGCAGGTAACTAGCAGTACTAACTACTTAGCATATTTTTCATTAAGATTACTAACAACACTAATTTATTCTTAGTAGCAGTAACTCTAACCTGATCAGCAGTAACTCTAAGATCATCAAGAAGTCTTTTAATCCTAATAATCATCCCCTAAACTTGATATTTACCTTCAAAATGATGTTCAAACATTATCTTTAGATCACCCCATAGCACTCTCTCATAGCCCTCTTCTGGCCTTGTATACCCATGCTTAGCTTTAACTAATTTCCACAGAGTTTCTAAATCTTCCCTGTCAAAGCTTTTAGGGATCTGAATAAAGGCTGAGTACCTCTTAGAACTTCCATTAGCTCTTATAATTTGATAGTAGCTAATATTTCCTTCTTTAATGATCTTGTAGTCAACAATGCTTGGAGGCTTAGTAGCTAAAGGAATAGCATCAATTGCTACTTCCTCTTCATCAGGAATGACTTCCATTAGACTTTGAAGTTCAACCATTTCTTTATCCTCATCCACCTTCTGCTTCTTTGCCTTACATCTAGTTCTGTCATCTCCTGCTCTCTTTGAATTGCTTTCTTCTCTTGTTTCTCCTGCCTTCTGCTCTTACTTCACTACTTTACAATTTTGGTATCACATATCTACGATGTGTTACCCTTTTTATAGCTTTGTTAAATAATTCTTGAATATTTCAAAGGAATTATTCTTTAAGTCTTTGGGCTTCCATCCTGCCATATTCTTCAAGTAAGTACACATGATGCTCCTTTTTTATCTCTTGTAGGTGGTCTATTCCTTTTCTCTTTTCTCTTTTTGCCTGCAATGAATTTTCTTCTTTCTCCAAGAGTTGTTGAAACAAAGTAGACTTCTCATTAATTGTCAACTCCTGTTGTTCTTGTGCGTGCAATCTTTCAGCCAGTTGATAGTCAGCATCTATCTTTGCTTGAAATTCATCCCAAGCAATGTTGGCTTCTTCTACTTGTTGAGCTTTCTCCCTTACAAGCCTATCTTCTTCATCAAACTCTGCTTGTAGCCTTAAAGTTTCTTCATCATCAGAACTTAGCTGATCTTTTTCTTCAAAGGTCTTTACGGTTCTAGCATCTTTGCTTTACCCTAATCCTTTAAACCTTGACTTTTAACCTGTGATGGTAGTTGTAAAGATATTGTTGGAGTTAAATCACTTGGCTCTTGCATAACAACCCCTTTTGTCTTGGGTCTTACACTCTTCAATTCTGCCAGTGTTTGAGCCAAAGTAAGTTCAACATTAGTTATGTGTAGCAGCACTAACTAGAACAGTCACAACAACTGCTTCCTCAAAAATATTTCTCTTCTCATCAGCTTTATCAGTAACTTCACTTCCAATAACCACTTCATCACTATCTAAGTCATGTACTCCAAACATATCTTCATATCATTCTCTCTGAGTTTCATCAAACTAATGTTATCTTTGAGTCTGCAATCAATATCATTTAATTTTCCTCCCCTTTTTGGATGCATCCTCCGGAATCCCTGACTAGCTTCATTAAAGGAACTAACTTTTTTTTTTCTTTTTTATTTTTTTTTTTTTTATTGCAGAATCTACCAACCTTAGTATAACTCTTGAATTCATGTTAGCAAAAAAATTCTTTTGTGTCGAGTGGGTGCATATAAGTCCTGTTTGTGGAAGGTGCATCCCTTCTATTTGATTATCCATAAATACTTGTAAAAACTTGGAGTACATCACGAATTTTAACCAGCATTATCCAGTTATTCACTCATACTTTCAAAATTTGTTGGAAAAGTTGAACTTTTGGGTTGTGCTAACAGATAATTTGCAGAAGCTATAGTTCCTTACTATTCATTCCATGCAGTAGGTCGTGCAATTAGGCATTGTAACAAGTTTGAATAAGGAATTTCCATGAGGAGAAAAGAAAGCCTTATAGAATGTAAGCTCTGAAGAAGTTTCCTCTATACCCATTAGTAATAAGTTGTCAAATGATATCCAGCAATTGGTTTGACAATCAATACCTTAGCATCGTCCATTGAAGAACTATTCTTACAAGTTGCTTCAGTTATGGATACTTTTCTTCCCATTCTCTAGGGGCTTGTAAATAAACTTCCCCTTGACAGTTTTCATCTTGGCAGTAGCCCAGAATTGTTTAATGCACAAAGCATATATAGTGGGATTGATCATTAAAGCATATCTTATGGTGTGTGCATTCAAAAAATCCTATATCTGCTCAAACCCTTCTCTTTTCAGCAATTTATCACAAAATACGAACATTTTTATGTGAATCTCATACTATAGGGTCATCTTGTGATGGGTTTTGGTGATGATATGATGATATTGAGTTAGGGTTTGTGTTTAGGAGAGTATATGATTGAAATGAAATCAATTACTTGCATTAAGAAACCCTTAATCAAGTATTTATAAACTACCACTCAACACAATTAACGTTCATCACTGCTGTTGTAATGTTATGCATACAGCAGCATTAACTTTCAACAGCTAGTCAGTAAGTTTATGCCTTGACATTAACTTATACTAGCAGTATTAAGTTTATGCCTAGCAGCATTAACTTATACTAACAGTATTGAGTTTATGCCTAGCAGCATTAACTTATACTAGCAGTATTAAGTTTATGCCTAACAGCATTAACTTTGAAACACCAGCTTTAACTTAAATTCTATTCTATTAGCCTTTTCCGCCACCAAATTAACATTTTTGCTCACAAAATCTCTCTGTCTGTTTTTTTTTTCTCTCAATTCTTTTTACTTACAATTCTCTCTTTCTGTTTTTAAAACAACTCTCTTTCTGTTTTTATTTTCACCACTTATCTCAATTCTTTTTTTCACTAAATTACTTTGTCTGTTTTTATCACACATAGCTCTCTTTCTGTTTTTCAACTCACAAATTCTCTTAATTCTTTTACTCACTAAATTACTCTGTCTGTTTTTATCACACATCTCTCTTTTTGTTTTTATTCTCACCATTTTTGTAATCAGGTCTTTAAAGATTGAGCATTCCAATACTGGAAATCAAATATTGAAATCTACTTACATCAAATGCTTTTGTAAGCAAATCTGCAACATTCTTGTCAGTATGAATCTTGATCAATTTGAAATTTGCTTCTTTTACATTGGTATCTCTAATAAAGTAGTGATGCTCTAATCACAATGTGCTTTATTTTTTAAATTGAAAACAGGGTGTCTTAAACTTTGCATTTAGTACTCTCATTTTCAATATAGATCTTGTATGCTTAAGTTATACCCCTAATCAAGCAATTCGATTTTGAATCCAAAGAGTTTCAAAGAGAGCGGGGTTGATGAGCTTAGGAGATGAGGCTTTATAGAACAAGAGGATATGCAAAGAAGCAGAAGGTGGATGATGATAAAGAAACAATTGAACTTCAAAGTCTGATGGAAGTCATTCCTGATGAAGTGGAAGTAGTAGTTGATGGTATTCCTTTAGCTACTAAAGCTCCAAGCAATGTTGACTACAAGATCATTAAAGAAGGAAAGATCAGCTATTATCAAATTATAAGAGCTGATGGAAGTTCTAAGAGGTACTCAGCCTTTATTCAGATGCTTAGAAGCTTTGATAGGGAAAAACATTTGGAAAACTGTGGAAATTTGTTAAAGCTAGCATGGGTATACAAGGCCATGAAGGAAGGCTATAAGTGTGGCTATGGGGTGATTTTAAAGACAATGTTTGAATTCATTTAGAAGATCTAGTGTGGGAGGAATTTATCTACAAGGGAGGGGAAACAAAGTGTTTAGTTTGGAAGCTATTTGATTCTTGTGGAGTACACTTTGTGAGGTTTCAAAGTCTGCATGTCTTTATGTTGGTAGAGAAAAGATATCCTCTTACACCTACTAGAATCACAAAGATGCTGAATAAGAAGTTGCAAGCTGATCATTGGAATGAAATGTGTTATCAGCTTTTATGCTCATCACAAAGCAACTCAAGAATCAAAGAAGTGGTTTGGAAAGCATCCTCCTGGTAATTAATGAAGCTTTCAATGAAGAAACTTGATGATTTTGAAGGTAAATATCAAGTTTAGGGGAGGATTGTTAAGATTAAAAGACTTCTTGATGATCTTAGAGCTACTGCTACTCAGGTTAGAGTTACTGCTGCTAAGCATAATTTACTGCTGTCAGTAATCTTAATGAAAAATATGCTAAGTAGTTAGTACTGCTAGTGTAAGTTACTACTGCTAGTGTATGTTACTACGGCTAGTTACTACTGCTAGTGTAACTTAGTACTACTGATAAAGATTAAAGAAAACTTTCTAAGTAGTTAATACTGCTTGTACACAGTTAATGCTGCTGGTACAAAAGTTACTACTGCTAGTGTTCAGAGTTAATGCTGCTAGTACAAAGTTACAACTGCTGAAAGATTAAGACTGCGAAAAGAGTTTCTACTGTCAAGGAATGGATAAAGACTGCTTAGAGAAAAGATAAAGATTAATTATGTGATATGTATGAGATATTTTTTTAAAAGATACGTATAAGTTATTTGTTTAGAAGATCATGATAACTTAGGAAAACATTGTAATCCCATTTAGGACTCTTTAGTGTATAAAAGGAGGTCATAGGGTATAGAGTTCTAGTACCAAAAACGTGTCATTCATAGAATTATCATAGCTTTAAGGTTTTGTAACCCTAATACTAGTTAGAGTATTCATATTAACATATTGAAGCTTTTGTTTGTTAATTTGTGTGTTCATTAGAATTACTGTTTCATTGAAGAATTCTTCTTATATTAAAGATTAGATTCCGCATAATCTTTAGTATTATCAAACAAAGTTTCTATCATAGTTATGTAGGATTTATCTTGCATAACTAAACCTTACACAAGCTAAGGAATTCAAGATCCATTGAAGTGGGATCAACAAGTGGTATCAGAGCTTGTTGCTTTGAGAAAATTGTCTAATAAGACATGGATCAAGAGTCAATACATATGGTGGTTGCATCAAAAGTGCATATGCTCAAACCAGGTGAGTATGAGCTTTGGAGGATGAGGATGGAACAGTACATCCAGATGGTTGATTATTCTCTATGGGAAGTCATAGAGAATAGTAATGCATCTCCAATAACAAAACTTGTTAAAGGTGTTAAGACTATAATTGCTCCTGCAGCTGCTGAAGAAAAGGCACCAAGGAGGTTAGAGTTGAAGGCAAGAAGCACTTTATTGATGGGAATCCCTAATGAACATCAATTGAAGTTTAACTATATCAAAGATGCCAAGTCATTATTGAAGGCTGTTAAGAAGAGGTTTGGAGGGAAATGCTGCTACTAAAAAGACTTAGAGCAACAATATGAAAATTTTACTGCATCTAGTCAGAGGTGTTAGTCAAAACTTTTATATGCTTCAAATGCTTATCAGGTTAGTTAGAGATCATGGTGTAAAATATCTCACAAGATGATGTGAATCAAAAAGTTCTAAGAGTATGTCACTAGATTGGAACCACACATACATTGTGTGGAGGGAACAGACTGAGATAGATACATTAAGTTAGATGGTCTTTACAACCAACCTGAGAATCGATGATAACAAGGGTAGGTCAAAGGACATCATGCTCAAGACACAAACACAAAAACATAGCCTTTGTGTCCTCAAATATCAACCGCAGTACAAATGGAGCAGAAGTTACTACTGCTCTTGTGCCACAAACTAACTAGCACGCAAGCTAATGCTTGTTAACTCAACACAATTGAAACACTTGAGTGATTTGTATTCTTTTCTTTTCTTTGCACTAACCAAAAGTCCATACTTAACAATAAGGACTAGCCAACAATTCTTCCTAAATGATTTAGTAGAGATAGATTTAAGGTGGAAGTTGGTATGCTAACCAATGAGGGCAAATATTCTTGAGATCTTTGGTACGGATACTTTATGGATTGGTACTGTTACCTTTGGGTTTGAATTAGTACAGGTGGAGTGTTCAACTAGCCATCAAAAGGGACACTTTGCTAGGGAGTCAGAGGCTCAATGAACCAATGAAAATAGAATAGGGAGAACACAAAAGAAGAAGTGTGCCAGTAGAGATAACTACTTCTAATGATTTAATCTCATGTGATGGTCTTGGTGATTATGATTAGAGTGATCAAGTAGAAGAAGGTCCAACTAACTTTGCACTTATGGCTTACTCTTCTACAAGTTCTAACTCTGAGGTATCTACTAATTCAAACTGTTCATCATCTTGTTTAGAAAATGTTAACATTCTTAAAGAACAAAATGAACAACTTTTAAAAAACTTAAGGACATCTAAGTTAAATATTATAGCTTATAAAACAGGTTTAGATTCTGTAGAAGCAAGACTTCTAGTTTATAAGAAAAATGAGTCTGTTTATGAAGAAGATATTAAGCTCTTAAAACATGAGATTTATTTAAAAGAAGTAGCCATTACAGAGCTTAGGAGAAAGTTGGAACTGGCTCAAAAACAAAAAGATGAAATTCAGTTAACTGTAGAAAAATTTGAGAATTCATCTAAAAACTTAAACAAACTACTAGATTGTCATATAGTTGATAAGTGCAAAACAGGTTTAGGGTATAATGTTGTACCACCTCCCTATACAGGAAACTTTATGCCTCCAAAACATGATTTGTCTGGTCTAGAGGAGTTTGTAAATGAGCCTACAGTTAAGAAGTCTGTAGTTGAGACTAGTGAAGCTAAGGCTAGTGCAGACAAACCTAAGGTTGTCAGGAAGAATAATGGGGCTCCAATTATTGAGGATTGGGTGTCTGATAGTGAGGAAGAAGATATGCCTCAGGCTAAGAAAGAGAAGAAAATAGTTAAGTTTAGTTTTGCTAAAATAAAGTTTGTTAAATCTAAAGAGCAAGTAAAATCTCCTAGGAAAACAACTGTTAAACAAGGTAATCTGAAAAGGCTGAACACACATAGTCCTAGACGAAACTAAAGAAACTGGAATAACATGATGTCTCAAAGATTAGGAAGTAATTTTGAGATGATTAATAAAGTTTGCTATGTGTGTGGAAGTTTTGATCACCTGCAGTATGATTGTGATTACCATCAGCGATAGTTTAATAATAAAAAGATGGTAAAACCATAATGGAACTATACTCAAAGGGTGAATCACCAGAATTTTTCTAGAATGACTCACCCCAGTCCTAAACGAAACATGGTTCTAAAAGCAGTATTAATGACAAAAACAAAGCAAAACGGACAAAACCAAGCACGAGAATGGAAAGAGCATAAGAAAACAAAGCCGAAGGCGTATACATCCTTAATGGGCCAACCCATACCCATTTTATTGGGCCGAGTCAGCCCATTAACATTGTATTTTTATAAACATAAGCCTTATACATTTTACAAGTCCAAATCCATATTACCATTTCCTTGGCCTAAATAACACATCCAAGCCCAACACCACTTTTCTTATAACCCTGGACCCAAGTCAATTCTTATAAACCCAGGTCAAACAATCATGTTACTATTCATCATCTCCCTTCCCTCCCTTTTCATTTTTACCATTCCCACAACGAACCAGGGTAAATCCTTCACTTACACATATGCTCTTTTGTTTCTAGAAGCCGCCTGACACATCTGACACTCTCATTTAGCCATGCTGGCAATCCTAAGCACAATGATTGGTTGATGATAGCTGGCACATGATCCAAGGGCTCTAAATAATTGCTTGGGGATTGGTTAAGATTGAAGGGCTAGGATTGAAGCATTGGACGCTCCTCAAGGGCCTAGAAGCTTCATTCCATCACTATAAATAGAGATGCTGTCACACAATGGAAGTCGTCTAGCTTAGTAGTTCATTTTAGCTTATTTAGTGTAATTTTAAGCTTATTGTCTTTTTAGTATTGTAACTTCCTTTTCAGCTTGTAATCATTTTAATATTAATAAAATTTCAGTTTATCTCTTGAATCTTGTGTTAAATTCTTATTTCACTTTTATGTAAATCTGTTAAAATGAGTTTAGATACTACTTAATAAGTTCAAATAAGCTCTCATTTCCTACTAAGCTACCACTTATTCAGTTAAGCTTGTTTAAAGCTTAACTGAATAAGCTTATCACTCAAATTACCTTAAATGCTTGAATAAGCCATTTGAAAGATAAGCCAGATCTGGAAGGGCTTATAGGGCTTATTCAAAGCTTATTTTACAAGCTAATGTTCATTCAAAAACCCCTCTTAATATAATATATATAAAATACATATACATATACGTAAGCAAAGTATCATACAAATTATTATTAGGAAAGAATAATAAGTAATCAACACGGGTATCGTTCTCCTCGGTGAGAGGTGAATGGAAATTCACGTTTATGTCGCGAATCGAGCTTGATTATCATTAAAGTTTTGATTTTGGATTCTAAACCTAATAACGCAAAGGAAAAGCAATAAAAGGCACGCTAAGCTAAAAAGAAGGGAAATTTAAAAACCTAACGACATTTAAGGTAAAACAATTTATAACCGAATTCAATTAATTAACCAACAATGACAAAATAAAACACTTAAAATTCAAAACATAAATTTCTTAAACCTAAATGTATTAAACTAATTTTTGAAAAAACATAAAATATTTTTTTGGAATTTTTTAATTAATTAAAACTATTTTTAAACTAAATAATACTAAAAATGTAATTAAAAATATTAAACTAAATCCAAAAAATTTAATTTTTTTTATAAAAATACTTTAAGCTAAAAAGAAGGTTTATAAATAAAAAGGAACAAATAAGCTAGGAAAAATCAAATAAGATGATAAGCTATAACTAAAAATGTTAATAAACGAAACAAAACTCACCCTTTTGACAGAAAAGTCCCAAGGGAAGAATGGTTAAGGCATTGGTGTGTTGAAAAGGTGAGTCGTAGTTCGGGTCCTGGGAAAACGTGGCAATTTTTTGAAAAACATTTTTTTATAATTTCTGTTTGAAAAAAACTATAAAATAAGCAAAATAAAGAAACTTTAGTAAAAAGAAATTTTTGAAAATAAGCTAGAAAAAACACAATCAAAATGACAGATTATAACTTATTAAAACTTAAGAAAATATGGCTAAACTGATTTGACTTTTTAATACTAAATAAGCTAAAGAAAAAACAAAATAAGCTAAAACAGATACTAAGTTATACCTAATAAGTAATAAGGACTGAAAATAAGCTAACAATATAATTATGTATGTGGAAGGTTTGATCTGTGGAAGTTTTTATCACATGCGGGTTGATTGTAATTATCAAAGGGTGGTAAAACCTATTTGGAACAATGCTAAAAGGGTGAATCATCTGAATTTTGCTAAAAAGACTCACCCTTGCTCTAAAAAGAACATGGTCCCAAGAGTAGTACTAATGAGGTCTGGCTTAGTATCTATTAATATTGCTAGACAAAATATTTCTAAAACAGCAGTATCAGTTAATACTGCTAGACAAGTTAATATTGCTCACTCAAAAACAACAGTGAATGCTGCTAGACCAAAGTCACGATTTTCTAAAACAGAACATTCAATTGTTAAGAGGACCATTCACAAGAAAACAACATTTAAAAATAGTAATTTTAATCAGAGGGTTACTACTGTTAAGGATAAAAATGTGAATGCTGCTAGGACAAAAGCAGTAATTAATGTTGTTAAGAGAAACCAGGTTAATGTTGTTAAGGCCTCAGCTTGTTGGGTTTGGAAACCAAAGACTAAAGTTATAGACCATGTTTCCAAACACAACAGTGCATCAATGAATTTTAAAAGATTTAATTATATTAATGCACAAGGCAGATCTAAGTCAGTGATGGCTTGGGTCCCCAAAAGAGACTGATTTTCTTACCTTATGTGCAGGGCAATCCACAACAAGATTTGTAGGAGAAAGGAGTGATTGACAGTGGATGCTCAAGGCACATGATAGGGAACATGTCCTATCTTACTGACTTTGAAAAAATTGATGGAGGATATGTTGCTGATGACATCAAATAACGTCTATTTTATAGCATCATTTATCCCATGTTATTAACCCATTTTGTATAGTTATTGCAAAGAATTGTTACTTAATCGTTAATATTTAAGAATTGCAGTAATTATGAAGTAATTGGTGCAAGATAGCAAAAGGCGCGCATTCTGGAGCTTAAACGAAGATATTTTGAAGATTACTATTCTGAAGACCAATACGCCGTAACCATCAAGAAGATACGGCGTATCCGTGCCTGCACTCACCAAATACCAAAAAGGATAAAGCTCAATACGCCGTATCCAACTGCTTGGATACGCCATATCGAACCGACTTCCAGACCCTATAAATACAAAACTCAAAAATGAGTTTTAAGTGTGCTAAATCATATTCTCGATACCTAAACCATAAAAGTCAATTTTCAAAAGAGAAAAAGTGCAGAAGAGGTCGAGCAACGTTATCAATTCCATAGGAGACAACGTGTAATTCCGTATACTTTAGTAATCGTTTAGTTTTTGGTATCATTCGTTAACTCGGTTAGTTTACCTTGGCTAAATAATTACTCTTGTATTTATTATGACGTTTGAAGGCTAATACCTTTAGGTATTAGCCATAATTATGAAGATCTGAATGTTTGGTTTTTGTTTATCTCGATTTCTTGATTTATCGTTGTATGCTTGTTTATGTTTATCAATTTATACTTGTTTACGCGCTTTTGTATGCGATCTATCATTCAACTAGATCTAGTGATACAGACCAAGTAGATCTAGAGTCTGGGATAGCTCTCCATATAGTAATTCATACATCTAGAATAATAGTTACACAAATATTGTCCTTCTAAGTCTGTGTCTAGGATACGCTTCGGGCTTAACTAGTTAATTGGATATTGCCAATGGTTTATTGATCGTGTTGACTAGCAGGTGACCTAGATAATTCAACAAGTAACGTTCTGATTCCATTGGATAGTTAGACAAGTGGACTACTAGTGTATAAATTGCCATTAAGCGGTAAGTGGGTAAAGTCTCTATGAGCTAGGGTTTAACAAGATCACCATTGCTTTAATCCCTAAGATAGATTATAATCAGCAAATAAGGATGCTTTATGCGTATGCTTTAATTGTGACAGAATTAATGTGTCTAGGTCTTAGGATGATGTAACGCCTAAGTCTTAAGAATGATATGCCACCTCGAGAGAAGAAATCATTGCACTTAATAAACAAACCAACTTTCTAATCGGATTAATAATGGTTAATATAGTTTTCTTATATTTGGCTCGACCGCTCTTTTATCTTTTGTTTATTAGCTCGTGTGGGTTAAAGTGCCTTGAATTGATTGTAGTCACCAACCAAACCGTGCCAGTCTCTCAGGCTGAAAACCCCATTTTCCTGTTAGAATTAGGATTTAGACTGACATAGGTTTAGAATAGGATAGAATTAACATAGATTAGATAACCAAGATATTAATTAAATTTATAGATTTAACCTTGCTCCAAGTGTTCGACACCCTACTTACCATGAAACTACTACCTATAAATTTAAAACTTGAATCAATAAAATATACACCACACAATCAAATGATTAAATACAAAAGTAAGTAAAGTGATTTCCCCCTTGGACTTCAGATGGATTTCTTTGACTTTTAGTAGCTTGATTTGCCCCTTGATGTTGTGGGTAGAAGGGTTGATGATGAATATGCAGATTGAGGGCTCTATTTATACTTGTCCAACTTGTTACGGCGTAAACTTTATGTGTGGTCACGTCATAATCATGCTGATGTGGGCTTCCTTATCGTAGGCAAAATTGATGTTACGGCATAACTTCATCTCCTTGTTACGCCGTAATGCTGACTCAGATGACTCATCATTCCATAATAAGATGTGTTACGGCGTAAACTTTGCAAGTGATTACACCGTAACCTTGGTGATGACCATTCTTGCCTTAATTATGTTACGGCGTAACCTTTACGGGATGGTTACTCCTTAAAATGTCTTGAAAAATCTGTATTTGCTTGTTTTGTGTCCAAATCCTATGTTTCTTGCATAAATGCTCAATTTCTTCCTGAAAACAAATAATAAGTTATTAAGTACCATTTTCAGGCATTTATGAGATAATTACATGCATTTTGATAGGGAATTTGATACCAAAAAGTATTAAATATTTGATGTTATCAAATATCCCCCTACTTGACTTCTACTTGCCCTCAAGTAGACCTGTTAGAATAATTTATAAAGAGATTTCCCCAATTTTACTCAGAGAAATGAATTCATAATTTACTTATGCTAGAAAACATCAAAGCCGAACACCTCACGAAAAAGGGGATTAAAAATCACTCAACTCTCAAACTAGTCTAAGTGTTTTATTTTCGGGGTGATCGCTTAATAGCACTATCCTGACATGTATTCTATCATAAGCTTGGAAAGTACACAAATCTCCACCAACTAGAGTTAGGGTCTAAATGGCTTTCAAAGGCAACATGGGTAACAAATATTGGTTTAAACTGGGTGAATCATTCTGCAAACTTTACCAAAAGCGTTACACCAACAAGGGCAACAAACCATATATACACATCCATAACGATTAGACATGCATGATTGCATTCAATTCCCCTATTCGAGTAAAACCAAGGGTTAGGATGGAGAATGGTATAGAGTATGGATCTTCTAATCCTTTAACAAAAGTGTTACACCAACAGGGGCGACAAATCACATATACACATCTATAACGATGGAATAGACATATATGATTGCATTCAATTCCCCCATTCGAGTAAAACCAAAGATTAGGGATTAGGCATGGGAACACATTAATTGGTGTTAAATAAAGACACAAAATAAATAGTCATATATAATCTAAGGTAGTCATAACCGGCTACTGTCCATCTATAGTCCAAGTGACAAGCACGGAAACCTGATGTTGATCCCAACTTAAGATCGATTCCTTAGCTTGTAAAGGTTAAGTTACTTTAGTTAAATCCAAAACAACTATGGTAGAAACTTTGTAAATACTAAAGAGTATGCAGAATCTACTCTTTAATACTTAGAAGAATATTAATGAAACAACAAACTATATGAATAATGATATTACTAAAAAGCTCCAATATTATTATTATCAATAATACAAGTACTCTGTGTAGTACTAGGGTTTACAACCTTGAAGCTATATATCAAAAACGTATGAATGTGTTAGTATAACCATAACCTAGGATCTCCTTTTATACACCAAGGAGTCCTTTATAGGATAACTACAAATCTTCTATAATTCTAATAGATAAATGCAAATCTTCTAACTTAATAAGATATACACTGAATAAGTCAATACATATCACTTAACAAGTCTTTAAACTTTAGCAGTCTTAATCTTCATGCAACAGTCTTAAGTTAGTACTGGCAGTACTAACTTACTCTAACAGTACTAACTGGTTAGTACTGGTAGTTGTAACTTGAGTAGTACTAACTGTTGGCTTGGCAATACTAAGTATGTAGACTTTTAATTCCCAACAATCCTCCCCTAAACTTGTGATTTACCTCCAAATCATCAAGTTTCTTGAATTAAAATCTTGTTCTCTGAGAGGATTCTTCCAAACACTTCATCTTCTTGGTCTTTCAACCTGTATGAATATCTTCCTAAGAAGTTCTCAGGACATCTTATTATCTTGTTCCACCAAGAGCTTTGCAACCAGCATCTGTGTAAGAGTTCCTCTTGACAATGGATACTCCTTCTCTATCAGCATGTAGATGTCTATTCCCTTCTCTGTAGACACATGATGCACTCTACATGAATCATATAGCATCCAAGTTAAATCATGAATATACTTTTGAAGCTTCCATAACTCATCATCTGTATCTGGTTCAAATAATCTCTTCATCTCAACCCATATCTCTCTTTCTTTGTCATCTGTTGGTTTAGTTGAATTGAACCTCTCTTTAACCAGACTCCATAGCATCACTAAGCCATCCCTGTCTAAGGCTTTCAGCATATCACCAAAGAATTGACGTACCTCAGTATGATTTCCAACTCTGATGATCTTCTAGTACTTCCTAGTGCCTTCCGTGTAAATCTCCTAGTCAATTATTGGATACTTAGTTTGTAAAGCTTCAACATTCATCCCTTGCTTTGGAACTATTATCATCATTTGTTGTAGCTCTTCTTGTGACAGTTCTTCTTCTTTATCTTTTGGTTCTTTAGCTAGTTCTGAGCTTTCACCAGCCTTTTTCCTCTTAGAACTTTCTTGATCAAGTTCTTCTTCTGCATCTCTTTTTGAACTTCCAGCTGCTAACTCAGGAACTACTCTTTCAATTTCACTCTTTATTGGAACAAAAGTGTGTACTCTCCTCATTTTTATTTCCAACAAATTATTGATCTCATCAAAAGAATAACCTCTCAACTGCTGCAGTGTATGACTTCATATGTGCTTGATGTAATTAGACATATACGTCCTTTGTTGAGCCTGTGTGGGTGGCTTATTCCTCCTTTCTTCAGCTCTTTGTGCAGCAAAATACCTTTTTATCTGATTGATAAGCTCTATAAGCATTCTTGATTGTCCAGCTTTAGTGTACATTTCTCTTTCCTTTGCTTGTAACCTTTGTGCTAACTCTTCATCAGCTTCAACTCTAGCATATATGTCTTCCCATTCTTCAACATTGAAAAAGCTAGCTGCTTCATGTACCTTGGCAATCCTCTGCCTCTTTTCTTCCTCGAGTCCAGCTTGTAGTCTAACAGCTACTTCATAACCAAGTGTTTCTTGTTCTTGCTGCAGCTTTGTCTTGGTCTATGCAGATTCAGATTCAGATTCATCCATTTTAGCTTTACTTTTATCTTTAGCAGTACTAACAGTAACACTAGCAGTAGTAACTGCTGCACCAGCAGTAGAAACTGGCTTAGCAGTACTAACGTCCTTCTCAGCAGTACTAACATCCTTAGCAGCATCAAGATCAAAATCAAATTTCATATCATGCTCATGCCTCCCCTGAATCTCTGCATCATGTTGTACCAATGAAATGGCAGGATCTTGATCAATTTCAGCTATCTTCCTCCCCTGTTTGGAAGGATCCTCCAAATCATCTTCATCATCAGAAACAATAATTCTGGCCCTTCTTCTAGCTTGGTTGGACTTAAATTTGTTCTTCAACTTCTTTACCTTCTTGATAAGCTTAGTATAAGCAACACCATATGTAAGCTTTGTCTGCTTCAAGTCTGTCTCTAAGCTCTCCACATTCTTTGACAATGTTGTATATAAAACCATCAATTCTTGGAGTTTCATACTGCCCTCATCACTTCTAAGTGTGTTAACTCTTGGAAGAGGTGAATCTTGGGTCATGGTAGGGGTCTTGTCAATGTTACCACTGCCCTGTCATGCTTCTAAACTAGTAACAGTAGTGGTAGCCCCTCCATATCTAACATCTACACCTGTGGAAGCAACCTCATCTGCTATAGGGGTCTGAGTAGGAGATTTGGGCTGAGGAACTACAGATTCCTGTTAGTTTGTTCTCTTAGAGGTTGGTGAAATTGGTGGTTGTGAGGTTGATGGAGCACTGGTGGGTGTGTGATGGGACTCAACTGGGTGTGTTGATCCTTCACCCTGAACAACTAGGCCCTAAACAATCATTGCAGGAAACAATGGAATGTTTTCCCTAGTATAAACCTTAGAAGCCCTCTTCATATTGCTAAAAAGTTTTTGAGTGTGGGTAGGAGCAATATAAAGTCTTGTATGAGGTTTAATCAGTCTCTTTTGTTTGTTCAGAAACACTTGAATAAATCTTGGATACATTAAAAATTTATGTTTACTATCCATGTTTTTCACTATACCATTAAAAATCAGTTTAGAAAAATTAAATTTCCTATTAGTGGCCAAGCAAATAATAGCAGATGCTATATTGCTACTGAATTGTTCCCAAGAGGTTTTCTTAGGACTTAGACAATGTAGGATGGTATGGATGAGAAATCTCCATTGAAGGGAAAAGTGTCCTTTTTGAAAGGTCAATTTGTCTGAAGTTGACACATACCCTATTAAGGAAAGTTGTTCAAAGATTTCAGTAGTTGGCATAGAACTAATACCATCAGAATCTGCTAATTGGAGATGCCTTCTAATGGATGCCTTAGTAACAATCTTAACTTTTTCATCTATTGTAGCAGTTAATTTAATTTCTTCATTATCAAGTGTTCTAGCAGTAACAGTTTCCCAAAACTGTTTGATGAGAGAAACATAGATAGTGGGATTTTCTGTAAGAGCGTACCTTATGTGACTAGCATTGAGAAAATCCACTATTTAGTGAAATCCTTCACTTCCCTCTGGTTTCTTTAAGTAGGCGACCATGTTGTGTGTGTCACAAAATTCCAAATTCTCCATTGTTGATTGAGAAAAGTTCGACTAGAGGTCTGGGTTATGATTGTGTATGAGAGTATGTATGTTTGGCAAAGTCAATTGAGATTATATAGATAGCACTTGAGGTTTTGATTGGACCGACTGAATTTATCTTGAAGAAATCTTGTGATTTAAAGAAAGATTATGAATTATCCAGAATAAGGAAACCTATAAGCGAAGTAATTAGCAGAATTATCTCAAACGGCTATATTTAATTGCCAAAAATCTGTTATTTCCAAACAGCACTAATGGTAGCCTAGCAGTACTAAGTTTAGCCTAACAGTACTAAGTAATGCCTAGCAGTACTAAGTTTTGAGTTACCAGTTTTAACCTCATTTTCGTTCCAAAAAGCATTCCTATCAACAATTTTGATTCTCACAAGCTCTCTTTCTGTTTTTATTCTCGCTTTATCTCTTAATTCTTTTTCTCACTGAATCACTCTATCTATTTTTGTTTCACACATCTCTCTTTTCTTTTTGCTTTCAATTCTCTCTATCTGTTTTTGTGTCACACATCTCTCTTTCTATTTTTGAACTCACTGCATCTCTCATTTCTTTTTGCTTACAATTCTCTCTGTCTGTTTTTATTTTCTCTCAATTATTTTAAGCTCACTTTTTCTCTCTATCTGTTTTTGCTTTCTCTCAATGCTCAGAGTATTAGTTATAACAGCAGTACTAATTATACTTACCGGTAGTAAGTTAGGCCAACAGCACTAACTTGAATTTCATCATTAGCTGCTGTTCCATTCCATTTCAAGCATCATTTATGCATAATCCGCTACATATTAATACAATTAACCTCCCCTCAATCAATACTTCAGAGGTTAAGCATTCCTATACTTGCAACCAGATATTGAAATCTGCCAACAACAAATGCTTTTGTAAGCAAATCTACAACATTCTGATCTGTGTGAATCTTGATCATCTGAATAAGCTTCTTATCATTGGAATCTCTAATAAAATGATGTCTAATCTCAATGTGCTTAGTCTTTGAGTGAAACACTATATTCTTAACTATGCAGATGGTGCTTTCATTGTCAATGAAAATCTTGGTATTCATGAAGTTGTAACCATAATCCAGCATTTGATTTTGAATCCAAAGTACTTGTCCATAGCAACTAGCAGCAGCTACATACTCTGCTTTAGTAGTAGAGTTGGCAACTATAGTTTGCTTGTTGCATTGCCATGAAATCAATCTGCTTCCAAGAAATTGACAACCACCTGTTGTGGATTTCCTGTCTAAACTTGCACCAGCATAGTCACTGTCAGTATAAGCTTCCAAGTTAAATGGTAAGTCCTTAGGATACCAAAGGCCCAATTTAGGTTAACCTTTCAAGTATCTAAAGATTCTTTTCACAGCATGAAGATGTGAAACTTTAGGTGTGACTTGGAATCTTGCACAAGCACATACAGCAAACATTATATCAGGCCTTAAAGATGTTAAATACATCAATGAGCCAATCATTGATCTATATAAGTGAACATCAACATCTTTAGCATTTTCATCCTTCATCAAAGGCTTTGAAGTCTCCATAGGTGTACTTGCTGTCTTCACAGTTGAAAAACCAAACTTCTTCAAAATTTCATCCACATACTTGTCTTGACTGATGAAAATCCCATCATCTTTCTGTGTCACTTGTAGTCCTAAGAAGAAAGTGAGCTCACCCATAGAACTCATCTAGAACTTCTTGTGCATCAATTTCTCAAACTCAGTGCATAACTCCTTTTTAGTAGATCCAAAAATGATATCATCAACATATACTTGAACTAGTAGAATATCACTTTTGACTCTTTTAATGAACAAAGTCTTATCTATCTGACCTCTCTGAAATCTATTGTCTAATAAATAGATAGATAAAGTCTCATACCAAGCTCTAAGAGCTTGATGTAGACCATATAATGCCTTTTCTACCTTATAAACTCTGTCAGGAAACTCTGGATCTTCAAGGTTGATAGACATAAAATTCTTCTTCAATCTTGCCATACAGGAATACACTCTTCACATCCATCTGGTATACTACAATGTCTTAGAATGAGGCATAGTCTAAGAACAGCCTAATTGCCTCAATCCTAGCAATTTGAGCAAAAACTTCAACATAATCTATTCCCTCTTCTTGAGTGTAACCCTATGAAACCAGCATTGCCTTATTTCTAATCACAATACCTCTTTCATCTTTCTTGTTTCTGTATACCCATTTAGTACCAATGGCTCTTTTTCCATGTGGTAAATCCACCAAGGTCCAAACCTGTTGTAACTTGAGCTACAGAAGCTCTTTTTGCATAGCTTCTATCTATCTTGGATCTTTTGATGCTTGTATTACCTTTTTAGGCTCTTTCTGGGAGAGGAAACAAGCAAACAGACAAGTATGAAGGTCTTCATAAGTTTTCCCTTCATAAACAACACTAATAAACCCTTGTTCATTTGTAGTATTTGTCATTCTCCTTGTCTGTACACTAGACTATACATCACCAATCACATGATCAAGTGAATGATCTTTATGGATTCTTATATTTGGAGTAGAAGGAACTGGATATGTGGTAGTAATGTTGCTCATATCCACTTCTGTTTCATCACCAAAGAAATTAGCATGTGTGGCTTCAAGTGGAGCAGTAGTAACTATTGGACTAACAATATTAATATTTAGACTACCAGTATTAACATTTGTACCGGCAGTATTAATACTTGGCCCAGCAGTATTAACATCTTGAGTACTATTTTCAGGTCTCTCTTGATCATCAATTCCACTTTCTTTATTTACACCTTAATCATCCTTCTTTCAGCATCACTAGAAGGTTGTGGTTCATCATTACTAGCATGCTTTGAAGAAGAATCAAATAGTGAACCATCTTTTCACTGTGGCATCAAAATGTAGTCTTGGCTAGATTCTGTCTCCTTGCTAGAATGACCTGTAACAATACTTTCTTCTGTATCTACAAGATCATTAGAGTTTATACCAGTTTTAAGAGTTCCTTTACCAGTAATTTTCCCTCCTTTGGCTCCTCCCCCAAAGGTAACATATCATCTATCAAATTCCTTGGAGTCTGAGAGACAAGACATGTTCCCTGTCATGTGACTTGAGCATCCACTGTCAACATAGCCTTGATCTTCTTTTTGTGGATGACCCTGCACATAAAAATAAGGAAATTAGTTTCCATTAGGGACCCAAGCCATTACTGACTTGGATTTGCCTCGTGCATCAACATAATTATGTCTCTTTAAAGTAATTAATGCACTATTAAGTTTGGTAGGTCTCCAAACTCAACATGCTGAGGCCTTAACAACATTAATCTGATTTGCCCTAACAGCATTAACTACTGCTGAATTTGGCCTAGCAGTATTAACTGCTTTTAGCCTAGCAGTATAAAATTTTCCCTTAGCAGTATTAACTTTTTGGCTAAAATTTGTGTTAGTTAATGCTGTTCTTATTTGATAGGGCCTCTTTATAGTTGATTGTGCTGATTTAGAAAAACATGACATTGGTCTAGTACTATAAACTATAGTTTTAGGATGACCAGTATTAATAGGCCTAGCAGTATTAAGTGATCTTATGCCTGTTTTCATTAAAACTACTCTTGGAACCATGTTCCTGTGAGCACTAGGGTGAGTCTTTTTAGCATAATAATTGTAATTCACGCTAGTATAATTATTCCCGGATACCACCCTTTCCCTTGATGTACTTGCAGTCATTCCTGCTCATGGTCAAAACATCTACAAACAAAACAATCTTTCTTTGTACATCACAAAAGTCACTTCCACGGTTTGGCTTCTGATTATTCCAGTTTCTTTGATTTCCCCTAGGACTTTGTGACCTATACATTTCAGCATACTTAACTGGTTTCCTAACTGGTTTTTCTTATTGTTTAGGTCTAACAAATTCTATCTTAGCTATAGTAGGAAAAACAGTTTTCTTCTCTAACTTATCATCTGATACCAAATCCTTAACCAATGGGGCATCAGGAGATTCCCTAACCTTATTAGAAGTATCTTCACTAACACTTTTACTAGGCTTAGGTCCATAGCCTTCAAACTTAGGCTGTTGGAACTCCTCTAGACTAGAGTAGGACAAATCAAGATTTGGGGGTGAAAATAACCCTGTATATGGGGAGGTGGAACAACATTATAGCTTACAAACCCCACACCCTTTCTACTTTTATCAGTTATCTAACTCCTTATTAATTTGTCTAGACTCTTAGAAGCATTATCAAAATTTTCAATTTTAAGTTGATTGCTTTCTTTTTCTTGCTTAATCTTTTCTAACTCGCTTTTAAGCATACTAAGTTCTGAGTCTTTATATGAGATATCTCTTTTAAGAACAGCAAGTTGCTTATAAAAAATAATCTCATTCTTTTTGTAAAAGACAAGTTGCTCTTCTACAGATGCTAACCCTCTTTTATAAGTAGCTAAATTGAAGTCAGATTTGTTAAACTCTATTCTTAAATCATCAAGTTAAGTTTTAAGAGTTTTAAAGCTTTTTAGACAGTTTTTTGAACAAGTTTTGTCATTATGTACCTCAGAGTCTGAAAAGGCCATAAGATCCATGTTTGTAGGGACTTCATCATCTGCCATATAGCTCCAATCAAAACCAGCTTCATCAATAGCCACTATGGCTTTGGAAGAAGTTTCTTCCACATTTACAGTCCTTCTAGAGCTGTCTTGATTCCTGTTCTTGCTATCTTAGTTCTTAGGTCCTCTGTATTCCCTTGCAAAGTGGTCCATCTTGTGGCAGTTGAAACACTCCACCTGGACTTGTCATATTTAGCTGTGTCACTCCCATTGTTAGTGATCTTTCTACCAGTTTTCTGGAAAAATCTTCTTGTCCTCATGCTCAGCAATGCTAACTGCCATTTCAAATCCATCTCTTCTATGTCATCTTCATGGATTTGTTCAAGGTCCTTATATATAAGTTGAGACCCGTTTGGTTGAGTGGTCAAAAATGCATAAACAGTGTCATCACTTAAGTTAGCAGTACTAACTTGAGTACTAGCAGTGCTAACTTGAGTGCTAGCAGGGCTAACTTGAGTGTTAGCAGTACTAACTCCATAAGCAGTATTAACTTTATTAGTACTGCTAGGGGATGACACAAAAGCCATATTCTATGAACTTAAGCTTGAGCTTGAGCTTGCAGTTCCTTTAACCTCTTGTTCAACAATCTTGAAATTGTTGTAGAGATCATCAAAGCTCATTGTGTCTAGATCAGGTTTATTCCTCCAGACCACAACATGAGTATTCCACTTAAAAGGCAGACTTCTCAAAAATTTCAAATTGAGATCTTCTTGTGAAATATTTTCACCAAAGATAGCCAAGTGACTTACAATCTTATGAAGCCTGTTAAAAAAAGAGTCAAGAGACTCTGTGCTTGGAGCACTAAAGTTCTCATACATTTGTTTCAGAAGAGTCTTTTGAGTCTTCTTTGTGGCTTCATTATCACCAAATCTTGTTTGTGTAGCAGTAAACAAAGTCTGAGCATCCTTGTATTGATTGAAAGTCATTAGATGTTCATTAGGAAGTGACATCAGTAACATACTTCTTGCCTTCACATCATTCTTCTTTTGAACCTTTTCTTTAGTAGTGACAAGACCTGGTATTAGTGAAGTTGAGGAACCATCAGCATTTGTTGTTGTTTGAGGTACTGGTTTGAATGAGTTTCTATTCTCTATGACATCCCATAGAGCATAGTCTTGTACTTAAAAGTATTGCTTAATCTTTAGCCTCCACATATCATATTCACCCTGTTTGAGAATGGGTAACTTTGCAGTAGTAGTGGTTGGTGCAATTTCTAGATCCATCTCTTCCTTGTGAATAAAGGGTTCTTCTTGTTAGTTTCTTCTAGATCAAAGTTTCATAACACAAGCTCTGATGCTACTTGTTAATCCCAACTTAAGATCGATTCCTTAGCTTGTAAAGGTTAAGTTACTTTGGATAAATCCAAAACAACTACGGTAGAACCTTTGTGAATACTAAAGAGTATGCGGAATCTACTCTTTAATACTTAAAAGAATATTAATGAAACAGTAAATTGTATGAACAATGATATTACTGAAAAGCTCCAATATTATTATTATCAATAATACGAGTACTCTATGTAGTACTAGGGTTTACAACCTTGAAGCTATATATCAAAATGTATATCTAGATGATGTATGATGAGATGAAGATCTCTATACCCTAGGACCTCCTTTTATACTAAGGAGTCCTAACAGGCTTACAATATTTTCCTAAGTTATCATGATCTTCTAAACAAATAACTTATACGTATCTTTTACAAAAATATATACTTATCCCTTAAGTAATCTTGATAAACAATCTTCATCTTAATCCTTTCTCTTGTCTTTATCCTTCTGACAGTAGAAACTCTTCTAGCAATTGTAATCCTTCAGCAGTTGTAAGTAGCAGCATTAACTTTTATTCCAGCAGCACTAACTGTGTACAAGCAGTAGTAACTACTTAGAATATTTTCTTCATTCTTCATCAGCAGTACTAAGTTACACTAGCAGTACTAACTTTATGCTAACAGTTGTAACTTTACTCAAGCAGTACTAGCAGTACTAAGTTACACTAACAATAGTAACTTTTATAGGGGGGGGGGGGGGGGGCAAGCAGTATTAACTACTTAATAGTATTTCTTCTAAGTCTCTGAGCAGTCTTAACTTCCATTAGCAGTAGTAATATATACTAGCAGTAGTAACTCTAACCTTAGCAGCAGTTACTTCTAAACAGCATCAAGAAGCTTTTAATCCTAACAATCCTCCCCTAAACTTGATATTCTTCTTCTGAATCTCAAGTTTCTTCATTAAAAGTCTTCACCATCACTAGGAGGATGCATTCAAATACTTCTAGATCTTGACCTTGTTTGAGTCCATGAAGTTTCAGAATTGTAGGCACATCTCATCCAATGGTGCAAATTTTGGAAAGCTTCTAGTTGAGCATTTTTGTGATTGTTGCAGGTGTGAGTGGATACTTTTTCTCTACCAGCATAAAGATATGCAGATTCTGAAATCTCACAAAATGTACTCCACTTGAAGAAAATAGCTTCCAAACTATCACATTGTATCCTTGTAGATTTTTCCATACTTCACTTTCTACATCTGGTTCAAACATTACCTTTAGATCACCCCATAACACTCTTTCATATGCCTCCTCTGGCCTTGTATTCCCATGTTTAGCTTTAACCAACTTCTAGAGTGTTTCCATGTCTTCTTTGTCAATGTACTGAAGCATCCTAATCATTGATGAATACCTCCTTGAACTACCATCAGCTCTAATGATTTAAAAGTATCCCATCTTTCCTTCTTTGATGATTTTCTAGTCAACAATGATTGGGGACTTAGTGGCTAGTGGTATAGCATCAATTGCTACCTCATTATCAAGAACTATCTCCATAATCTTTTTTATTTTCTGCTCTCATCCACATCAACTCTACATTCTCCTCTAACTTTTGCTTCTTTGATATTATCAGACCTCAAGTTTTCCTCTGTTCTCGTACTTACTTCCTTCTGCCTGACTTTTACTTCCTTCTACAACCTCTGTATCCATAAGAACAAATGAATCTACCCACTTTATAGTATTGTCAAATAACATCTGAATTTCTACAAAACTTTTGTTCTTCAACTAACTATGCTTGTAATTGGCCATATTTTCAAATAAGTACACATTTGATTCCTCTTTTGAGCTTTGGTTGGTGGTTTTCTTCTGATCTCTTCAGCTCTAAGCTTTGCAAAGTACTTCCTCCTTTTGTCCATGAGCTCTACAAATAGTTTTGATCTTTCTTCAATGGTCAACTCACCCTGTTCTTCTGCTTGTAGTCTCTAAGCTAACTCATAATCTGCCTCCATCATAGCTTGAGTATTATCCCATGAAATTAAGTTATCCTCTTCTTCTTTTTGTCTTACATCCTTTTCCTCTTCTCTAATTCAGCTTGCAATACTTTTGAAGTCTTTAAGCAATTTCTTCATCCACCAAAATTTAATCTTTCTTTCAAGGCTTATCAGCTTCTATCCAACTTTGTCTTGCCCTTTGTCTTAGCCTGTGAAATTTGTGATGTTTAGAAGATGATGTTGTTGGTTACTAAAATTCACCTGGCTCTGAACTAAAAATCAACTCCCTCTAGCCTTAGGTCTTGTAACAGCAGTTGTAGTTGTTGTAGCAGCAGTTGTAACAGCCTTAGGTTTAGCTGCTTTGATCTCTATTAGGGTCTGAGCCAGAGTCAACTCATCAACAGTTGTTGTTGTAGTACTGGCAGTAGTAACTTCAGCAGTACTAACTACCTTTTCAACTTCAACTTCCTGCTCATCAAAAACTCCTGTATCAAACATTAAATTATCATCATTTCTCTCCTGAGCCTCATCAACCAAAGTAACCTCTGCATCAGCATCAAGATCAGCAATTTTCCTCCCCTGTTTGGATGCATCCTCCTGAGCACCCAAACCTTCATCTTCAGAGGATTCTATTCTTGCAGTTCTACCAACCTTCCTTAACCTTTTAAGCCCTGGAGTTCTTGACTTACTCCTTCTTTCTAGCTTCTTGACCTTCTCCTTTAATTTAGCAATCTCTGCAGCTTGAGAGGTCTTTGTGTTCTCCAAATCAAGAACTCTTTGTGACAAGTTGGTACAAAGTTCCATCAATTCATTTAGTTTCAATCTATCCTCTACCTCATTAGTATTGAATCATGTAAGTATAGTACACATACACATCTTTCAGGTCTCATCTACCATAGGTTGTGGTGGGACACAAGTTGAGAAACCTAGTGGTTTCTGTTCTTGGTCTGTCCTAGGCTTTTACTTCTTTAGAGGTTGTGATGATGATGGTTGATTAATGGTAGGTATGTGTTGAGGACCAGTTGGTATTTCTAAAGCCTCACCTAATTCTTCAGGAGCTTGAACCATCATGGTTTGAAATAAAGGGGTAACTCTCTTAGAAAAACATGTTCCTTCTCTTTTCATATTTGCAAAGACCTTCTTAGTATGAGAAGGTGTAACATAAATTTCTTTATGTTTGTTCATTCCTTCAACTTGTTTATCCAGGAACACTTGCACAAACCTTGGATACATTAGAAATTTAACTCTACCCTCCAAGTTCTTCACCATATTATCAAAAATGTACATAATAAGTTGAATTTTAATTTGTGGCAAGAACGATTACAGCAGAGTCCATAGTGCTACTAAATCATTCCAAGCAAGTAGTCTTAGACTAAGGCTTGCTGAATTATATGGAAAAGTAAATTTCCATTGAGGTGAAAAAAAAAAAAAAGCTTTAATAGAAATTAAGCTTTTGTGTAAGATTTTTTCATACCCTAATTCTTACCTAGTTCTGCGCAAAAATGGTAGTATTGGGGTAGACTTCAGTACCTTCAGCATCTTTTCATTGAAGAGCTCTTCTCACACTCGACTCAAGTAGAGATCACCATCATCCTCTACTAGGCTTGTATCTGCACTTCCCCATTGACAGTTTTTGCCTTAGTAGTAGCCCAAAACTGCTTAATGCATGAAGTATAGATGGTGGGATTCACCGTTAGCGCATATCTGATAGAACTTGCATTCAAAAAGTCAATAATTCCTTCAAACCCATCACTTTCTTTGGGTTTCTCTAAAAACGCAACCAAATTATAACTTTTAGCAAACTTTAGGTTCGACATTGTGTTGGGTTTTGATGATGAATGATAAAATTGAGTTAGGGTTTATGATTAGAGAGTATATCAAAGTGTAAAATCGATCGAATGAGTGATTGAAACCCTTAATCGAAGTATTTATGAAATCACCCTCAACAAACTGGCAGCATTAACTAAGATTGGCAGTAGTAAGTGTATGCCTGGCAGCATTAACTTGACCACAGTAAGTAAGTTAAGTGCCTAACACATACTTTGAGTCACCCACATAACTCCCAATTTCGTTCCAAAAAGCATTTCCATCATCAATTTTGATTCTCACAAGCTCTCTTTCTGTTTTTATTCTCACTATATCTCTCAATTCTTTTTCTCATTGAATCACTCTGTCTGTTTTTATGTCACACATCTCTCTTTCTGTTTTTCAGCTCACTATTTTCTCTCATTTCTTTTTCTCACTAAATCACTCTGTCTGTTTTTATGTCACACATCTCTCTTTCTGTTTCTCAGCTCATTATTTTCTCTCATTTCTTTTTCTCATTGAATCACTTTGTCTGTTTTTATGTTACACATCTCTTTTTATGTTTTTTAGCTCACTATTTTCTTTTATTTCTTTTTCTCACTGAATCACTTTGTTTGTTTTTATGTCACACATCTCTCTTTCTATTTTTTAGCTCACTATTTTCTCTCATTTCTTTTTCTCACTGAATCACTCTGTCTATTTTTATGTCACACGTCAGTTTTAAGAGTTCCTTTACCAGTAATTTTCCCTCCTTTGGCTTCTCCCCCAAAGGTAATATATCCTCCATCAAATTCCTTAAAGTTTGAGAGATAGGAAATGTTCTCTATCATGTGCCTTGAGCATCCACTGTCAACATAGCCTTGATCTTCTTTTTGTGGATGACCCTGCACATGAAAATAAGGAAATTAGTTTTCTGAGGGACCCAAGCATTACTGTAACTTGGATATGCCTCGTGCATCAATATAATTATGTCTCTTCAAAGTAATTAATGCACTATTAAGTTTGGTAGGTCTCCAAACCCAACATGCTGAGGCCTTAACAGCATTAACCTGGTTTTCCCTCACAGCATTAACTTCTGCTGAATTTGGCCTAGCAGTATTAACTGCTTTTTGCCTAGCAGTATAAAATTTTCTCTTAGCAGTATTAACTTTTTGACTAGAATTTTTGTTAGTTAATGTTGTTCTTATTTGATAGAGCCTCTTTACAGTTGATTGTGCTGATTTAGAAAAATGTGACATTAGTCTAGCACTATAAACTATAGTTTTGGGATGAGCAGTAGTAACAGGCCTAGCAGTATAAACTGTTTTTAGGCCAGTTTTCATTAAAACTGCTCTTAGAACCATGTTCCTGTGAGCACTAGGGTGAGTCTTTTTAGTAATAATTGTAATTTACCCTTGCATAATTATTCCTAGATTCCACCCTTTCCCTTTGATGGTAATTGCAGTAAGCATGCACATGGTCAAAACTTCCATAGACAAAACAAGTTTTATTGTACATCACAAAGTTACTTCCTAGCTGTTGGGACTTCTGATTATTCCAGTTTCTTTGATTCCCCTAGGAACTTTGTGACCTATACATTCAGCATACTCAACTGTTCCTTAACGGGTTTTTTCTTGATGGTTTGGTCTAAACAATTCAATTTACAATCAGTAAGAAAAACAGTTTTCTTCTCTAACTTATCATCTGACATCAACTTCTTAACTAATGGAGCATCAGGAGATTCCCTAACCTCATTAGAAGTATCTTCACTAACACTCTTACTAGGCTTAGGTCCATAGCCTTCAAACTCAGGCTGTTGGAACTCCTCTAGGCCAGAGTTGGACAAATTAAACTTTGGGGTGAAAATAACCCCGTAGGAGGAGGTGGAACTGCATTATAGCTTACAAACCCCACACCCTTTCTACTTTTGTCAGGTTCTGACTCCCTATTAATTTGTCTAGACTCTTAGAAGCATTATCAAAATTTTCAATTTTAAGTTGATTGCTTTCTTTTTCTTGCTTAAGCTTTTCTAACTCATTTTTAAGCATACTAATTTCTGAGTCTTTATATGAGATATCTCTTTTAAGAACAGCAAGTTGCTCACAAAAAATAACCTCATTCTTTTTGTAAAAGACAAGTTGCTCTTCTACAGATGCTAACCCTCTTTTATAAGTAGCTAAATTGAACTCAGATTTGTTAAACTCTATTCTTAAATCATCAAGTTGAGTTTTAAGAGTTTTAAAGCTTTTTAGACAAGTTTTTGAACAAGTTTTGTCATTATGTACCTCAGAGTCTGAAAAAGCCATAAGAGCCATGTTTGTAGGGACTTCATCATCTGTCATATAGCTCCAGTCAAAACCAGCTCCATCAATAGCCACCATGGCTTTGGAAGAAGTTTCTTCCACATTTACAGTTCTTCTAGAGCTGTCTTGATTCCTGTTTCTGCTATCTTGGTTCCTAGGTCCTCTGCATTCCCTTGCAAAGTGTCCCATCTTGTGACAGTTGAAACACTCCACCTTAGATTTGTCATATCCAGCTGTGTCACTTCCATTGATAGTGATTTTTCTACCAGTTTTCTAGAAAAACCTTCTTGTCCTCATGCTCAGCAATGCTAACTGCCACTTCAAATCCATCTCTTCTATGTCATCTTCATGGATTTGTTCAAGGTCCTCATATATAAGTTGAGACCCGTTTGGTTGACTTGACAAAAATGCATAAAGAGTGTCATCACTTAAGTTAGCAGTACTAACTTGAGTACTAGCAGGGCTGACTTGAGTGTTAGCAGTACTAACTCCATAAGCAGTATAACATTAATTAGTACTGTCTAGGATTACACCAAAAGCCATACTTTCTGAAACTTAAGCCTTTAGCTTTAGCCTTGCAGTCCTTTAACCTCTATTGTTCAACAATCTGAAATTGTTGTAAGATACCTCAAAGCTCCATTACGTCTAAGATCAGTTTAATTCTCCAGACCACAACATGAGTATTCCACTCAGAAGCAGACTTCTCAAAAATTTCAAAGTGAGATCTTCTTGTGAAATATTTTCACCCAAGATAGCCAGCTGACTTACAATCTTCTGAAGCCTTGTAAAAATAGAGTCAAGAGACTCTATGCTTGAAGCACTAAAGTTCTCATACATTTGCTTCAGAAGAGTCTTCTAAGTCTTCTTTATGGCATCATTACCACCAAATCTTGTTTGTATAGCAGCAAACAAAGTCTTAGCATCCTTGTGTTGATTAAATGTCATTAAATGTTCATTAGGAAGTGCCATCAGTAACATACTTCTTGCCTTCACATCATTCTTCTTTTGAGCCTTTTCTTCAGTAGTTACAGGACTTGGTATTAGTGAAGTTGAGGTACCATCAACATTTTGTTGTTGTTAGAGCTACTGGTTTGAATGAGTTTCCATTCCTAATGACATCCCATAGAGCATAGTCTTGTACTTGAAAGTATTGCTCAATCCTTAGCCTCCACATATCATATTCACCCTGTTTGAGAATGGGTAACTTTGCAGTAGTAGTGGTTGGTGCAATTTCTAGATCCATCTCTTCCTTGTGAATAAAGGGTTCTTCTTGTTAGTTTCTTCTAGATCAAAGTTTCATAACACAAGCTCTGATGCTACTTGTTAATCCCAACTTAAGATCGATTCCTTAGCTTGTAAAGGTTAAGTTACTTTGGATAAATCCAAAACAACTACGGTAGAACCTTTGTGAATACTAAAGAGTATGCGGAATCTACTCTTTAATACTTAAAAGAATATTAATGAAACAGTAAATTGTATGAACAATGATATTACTGAAAAGCTCCAATATTATTATTATCAATAATACGAGTACTCTATGTAGTACTAGGGTTTACAACCTTGAAGCTATATATAAAAAACGTATGAATGTGTTAGTATAACCATAACCTAGGATCTCCTTTTGTACACCAAGGAGTCTTTTACAAAATAACTACAAATCCTCTATAATTGTAATAGATAACTGCAAATCTTCTAACTTAATAAGATATACACTGAATAAGTCAATACATATCACTTAACATGTCTTTATCACTTTAGCAGTCTTAATCTTCATGCAGTAGTCTTAATTCCTTCAGCAGTCTTAGGTTAGTACTGGCAGTACTAACTTACCCTAGCAGTACTAACTGGTTAGTACTGGCAGTTGTAACTTGAACAATACTAACTGTTGGCTTGGCAGTACTAAGTATGTAGACTTTTAATTCCCAACACCTGATCATATCTTCAATAATGTGCAAACTTTGGATTTAACAATGAGAAACTGCAGAGCATATTAGCCCAATCTTCAAAATTAGATGGCTTATAGTTGCACCATCTTCATCACTTGTTGGTTTTATAACATGTAACCAACATTTATAATACACAAGGAGTTTATTCATACATTTTTTTCACAATACTCCTGTCATAAATACACAATACATCCCCCACTTGAGATGAACAATATCGAAAGTAATAATACTAGGGGATCTTTAATGATTATAATGATATGTCTTCAATGAGAGTGCAAAAATCTTCGAACCCGTTTCCCCAAACCATGGACTTAAGTAGCTAGAAACTTTAACATAAAAAAATATAGACTACAGGGTTGACTAAGGTGGAACGGTGTAACGAAATATATAATTTGGGTTAAAACATATATTGGGTTCAATAAGGTGATCTAGGGGTATCTTGCACTAATAATAAGAGCAACAAAGGGTTTTATCATGAGAGGTCGACAAGTCAGTGTAACAAGTCGATAGACACACACATATGGCCTATTTGGGTGAATTCTTAAATATTTCCTTCTCGAACAATCTATTCCTGCTAATCAATTAGGTCTCAAAATGATGTACATGCAAAGTTCTAAAGTCTACAATACTACCGGCACACTCATATTTTTTGTGGATTTTTGTATAATGGATGAAAATGGATCATTAGGCTTAACCTCATCAATATAAATAAAGGGTCTATGTGCATTCGGCAAAGATTTAATGTAGTTCAGTAAGAAAAACATGTCAATTTTTTGTAAATTGGCACAATTTTTTGAAAAAAACTAGAAAATCGAAGGAAAATATAGGTCACAGTGGTAATTCTACTCCCATCCCCCCGACTTGGTTTATACAACCCTATTGTACATAAAAAGGAGATGAAAAATAAAAAATAATAGTAGAATTAGAACAAGAAACTCCCTAAGTATTGCTCTAAGTTTCATATGATGACGACATCAGATGAATTCTCATTTAAGCGCCTCTCGAGCAACCTCATTTCCCCTGTAATCACTAAACAAACTAAAATGCATATAAATGATTACAAAAATGTACAGGAAAACTAACTCACTTTCGTAGGAATCACGGTTGCATTTAGTGAATGTAACAAGCCATTTAAACCACTTGGTGGTCTAAGTGGACGAGTGAAGTCTCGTGAGGGTTTCCAGAGAATATACCCACAATGTTCATTTAAAATATACACGGTTTTGTAAATATTTCAAACTAATTTATGGTTCTTGCAGAAAGAGGTTACGACATAACCTAAATAGTTACATCGTAACCATGTGGTTTAATTAAAATTTTAAAGGACCCGTTACGGCATAATTAAGGACCATATTACGCCATAGCTTAAATGATTACGACGAAACTGTGAGGGTTACGCCGTAAATGCTACCTGTAGCAAAATTTTAACCACATGATTATGAGTCGAGATGACCTTAAATTCATCTTCCTTGCTGAAAGAATCTGCAAAATAATGTGAGAAATATACAAACCAACTAAAATGCGGAAAAATAAGTATATTAGATAAAAAGACGGGTTGTCTCTCGACAAGCACTTTTGTTTATTAACGATTCTTTAAGTTAGACTTACGCCCACTCTACGTTGCTCCTTGGGTACTCCCATCTGCTCCTAACTCATCCATTAAAACAACATGGACGTTGGCAACATTGGTGCTAGTTCGGGGTATTTTGTCGATCCCAAAAATTTTTGTTTTTGTGTAGGTTTCGCTTCGCTTGGCCAATAATTGTATCTAGTAACTTGACCTACGATTAAAATTGGGGGTGGTTTCCTATAAGCATCTATAAAATTTGTACACATTCCATAAGAACTTCATCCTCATTGTCGATTAAGCTCTCATATTATGTAGGTTCTAACATAGTATGTTATTCCGTCTAGTCATTCTTCATCTTGGGTATCTCCCACAGACCGACTATCATCTAACTTATCAAAGACGGTGTCAAATATTGCGTCTATTTTTTCTTCCCCACATTTCTATGGGTCTTCCCATCTGTCATCAGTGTCATCTTCTTCCTCACCAAATTTCTCTTTCTAATGATCCTTAAGGATTCTATCCCTAGTACTTTTGCATATTTTCCCATACCTTATTTTCATCCAATCGTTCAAACTTAAATTTTCCCATGTAAGGTTTATTCGTTCGTTGTCATTAGTACTCTCCAAATAACGCTTTACGTCGATGTCGGGCAAGTCTCCTCCGTTGTATTCATTTTCTTATGGGTTACAAGATACCCAATACTCGCGCACACCCTCATTCACTCATGAAATTGCTTCACACCAATGCACCCTATTTTGTTTGGGTCCTATACCTGTTTCACCCTCTTTTTTTATCTTTGGTTCTCCTTGGGTGCTCCTGCAACACCTATAAATTGTCTCCTCATATGATTCTTGGTTATCTATGTCACAAGTGAAGATATCAGGATCGATAGTTAAGAGACGATTAAATTCACAAGATTCAGATTCATAAAGGAATAAATCAGAATCTATATCCATTAAATCTTTTCCATTAACGACATTCACCATATAAGCTTTTTCTATAGGAGTTGTGAATTCATAGCTTATTTTATTCATGTCAAAAATAATCCTATCGTCTCTAATTCTTAAGGAAATCTCTTTATTAAAAATGTCGATCTCAGCATGAATGGTTGCTAGGAATGGTCTACCAAGAATCATATTCTCATTACTTGTTTTTAACATATCTATAATCACAAAATCTAAAGAAAATAAGAAGTTGTTGATTTTAACAAGGATGTTTTCTATAATTCCTAAAGGAACCTTCTTAGTCATATCAGCCATTTCAACTAGTATATTGGTTTCCTTAAGGTTAGCTAATTTTAAATGTTCAAACATAGATTTAGGAATGACATTAATACTAGCTCCTAAGTCTGCCATAGCATAAAAATCTAAACTACCAATAGTGTAAGGAAGAGTAAAACTTCCTGGAATTATTTATTTTGGTGGTAGTTGGCATGGTAAACCTTCAGACGGAAGGTTATCATATTCCTTCTTATCAATGAAAGACACTCTATGGATTTAGTCAATAATTCCTTCAAACCCATCACTTTCTTCGGGTTTCTCCAAAAACGCAACCAAATTGTGAGTTTCAGCAAACTTTAGGTTCGACATTGTGTTGGGTTTTGATGATGAATGATAAAATTGAGTTAGGGTTTATGATTAGAGAGTATATCAAAGTATAAAATTGATCGAATGAGTGATTTGAAAACCTTAATCGAGTATTTATTGAAATCACCTTCAACAACATTAACTTAAAACTCAGAAGCATTACCATAAGATTGTAGTTGTAAGTGTATGCCTGTCCAGCATTAACTAACACTAGGCTGTAGTAAATGTATGCCTAACAGCATTAACTTAACTGGCAGTAGTAAGTTCATGCCTAACAGCATTAAGATGAAGGTTGGGACCAAAAGTTGGACCAAACAAGATACGTATAAGTTATTTGTTTAGACAATCATGATAACTTAGGATAATATTGTAAGTCTGTTAGGACTCCTTGGTGTATAAAAGGAGGTCTTAGGGTATAGAGTAAAATGTACCAAACACATACACATTCATACGTTTTGATATATAGCTTCAAGGTTGTAAACCCTAGTACTACATAGAGTACTCGTATTATTGATAATAATATTGGAGCTTTTCAGTAATATCATTGTTCATACAGTTTACTGTTTCATTAATATTATTCTAATTATTAAAGAGTAGATTCCGCATACTCTTTAGTATTCACAAAGTTTCTATCATAGTTGTTGTTTTGGATTTATCTAAAGTAACTTAACCATTACATGCTAAGGAATCGATCTTAAGTTGGGATCATCAAGTGGTATCAGAGCTTGTGTTCTAAAACTTTGATCTAGAAGAAACTTACAAGAAGAACTCTTTACTCACAAAGAAGATATGGATCTAGAAATACACTATAACCAATAATACTGCAAAGTTGCCATTCTCAAAATGTATGAATATGATATGTGCAGGCTAAGGATTTGATATAATAATTTCAAGTACATGACTATGATCTTATTAGATGTCATACGAGAAATGGGAAACTCATTCAAACCAGTAGCTCAAACAACAACAAATGCTGATGGTACCTCAACTTCACTAATACCAGGTCCTGTAACTACTGAAGAAAAGGCTCAAAAGAAGAATGATGTGAAGGCAAGAAGTATGTTACTGATGGCACTTCCTAATGAACATCTAATGACATTTAATCAGTACAAGGATGCTAAGACTTTGTTTGCTGCTATACAAACAAGATTTGGTTGTAATGATGCCACAAAGAAGAATCAGAAGACTCTTCTAAAGCAATTGTATGAGAACTTTAGTGCTCCAAGCACATAGTCTTTTGACTTTATTTTTAACAGGCTTCAGAAGATTGTAAGTCAGCTGGCTATCTTGGGTGAAATTATTTCACAAGAGATCTCAATTTAAAAATTTTGAGAAGTCTGCCTTTTGAGTGGAATACTCATTGTTCGTGGTTGGAGAATAAACACTGTTCTAGTCACAATGAGCTTTGATGATCTCTACAACAATTTCAAGATTGTTGAACAAGAGGTTAAAGGAACTGCAAGCTCAAGCTCAAGCTTCAAGTTCTCAGAATATGGCTTTTGTGTCATCCCCTAGCAGTACTAATGAAGTTAATACTGCTTATAGAGTTAGTACTGCTAACACTCAAGTCAGCCCTGCTAGCACTCAAGTTAGCACTGGCCTTTAGCACCTCAAGTTAGTCTACTGATATCTTAAGTGATATGACAATGTTTATGAAATTTTTTGCCATTGTCATCCAAAAGGGTTTCTAACTTGTATATGAGGACCTTGAACAAATCCATAAAGATGACATAGAAGAGATGGATTTGAAGTGGCAGTTAGCATTGCTGAGCATGAGGACAATAAGGTTTTTCCAAAAAACTGGTAGAAAAATCACTATCAATAGAAGTGATACACCTGGATATGACAAATCCAAGGTGAAGTGTTTCAACTGTCACAAGATGGTACACTTTGCAAGGGAATGCAAAGGACCTAGGAACCAAGATAGCAGGAACAGGAATCAAGACAGCTCTAGAAGGACTGTAAATGTAGAAGAAACTTCTTCCAAAGCTATGGTGGCTATTGATGGAGCTGGTTTTGACTGGAGCTATATGGCAGATGATGAAGTCCCTACAAACATGGCTCTTATGGCTTTTTTAGACTCTGAGGTACATAATGATAAAACTTGTTCAAAAACTTATCTAAAAAGCTTTAAAACTCTTAAAACTCAACTTGATGATTTAAGAATAGAGTTTAACAAATCTGAGTTCAATTTAGCTACTTATAAAAGAGGGTTAGCATCTGTAGAAGAGCAACTTGTCTTTTACAAAAAGAATGGATGTTAATTTTTGTAGCAACTTGCTTTGTTTCTTAAAAGAGATATACTTCATTAATAAGTAGAAAGGGTTTGGGGTTTGTAAGCTATAATGCTGCTCCACCTCCTCCTACAGGGTTATTTTTCACCCCCAAACCTTGATTTGTCCAACTCTGGTCTAGAAGAGTTCCAACAGCCTAAGTTTGAAGGCTATGGACCTAAGACTAGTAAGAATGTCAGTGAAGATACTTCTAATGAGGTTAGGGAATCTCCTGATGCCCCAATGGTTGAGAAGTTGGTGTCAGATGATAAGTTAGAGAAGAAAACTGTTTTTCCTACTGTTGCTAAGATAGAATTTGTTAGACCTAAACAACAAGAAATTCCATGTATGGAAACCAGTTGAGTATGCTGAAATGTACAGGTCACAAAGTCTTAGGGGAAATCAAAGAAACTAGAATAATCAGAAGTCCCAGAATAATTAGAAGTCCCAACAGCTAGGAAGTGACTTTGTGATGTACAATAAAGCTTGTTTTGTCTGTGGAAGTTTTGACCATGTGCAGGCTAACTGCATTTACCATCAAAGGGAAAGGGTGGTATCTAGGAATAATTATACAAGGGTGAATTACAATTATTCTGCTAAAAAGACTCACCCTAGTGCTCAAAGGAACATGGTTCCAAGAGCAGTTTTAATGAAAATTGGCCTAAGATCACTTAATACTGCTAGGCCTGTTAATATTGCTCATCCCAAAACTATAGTTTATAGTGCTAGACCAATGTCACATTTTTCTAAATCAGCACAATCAACTGTAAAGAGGCCCTATCAAACAAAAACAACATTAACTAACAAAAATTCTAGCCAAAAAGTTAATACTGCTAAGGGAAAATTTTATACTGCTAGGCCAAAAGCAGTTAATACTGCTAGGCCAAATTCAGCAGTAGTTAATGCTGTGAGGGCAAATCAAGTTAATTATGTTAAGGCCTCAGCATGTTGGGTTTGGAGACCTACCAAACTTAATAGTGCATCAATTACTTTGAAGAGACATAATTATCTTGATGCACGAGGCAGATCCAAGTCAGCGATGGCTTGGGTCCCCAAAGGAAACTAATTTCGTTATTTTTATGTGCAGGTCATCCACAAAAAGAGAGATGTATGAAAATAAAAACAGATAGAGTGAATTGGTGAGCTAAAAGAAATAATAGAAATTAGTGAGAATGAAAAACAGAAAGAGAAATGTGTGAAACAAAAACAGATAGAGTGAGTTGGTGAGCTAAAAGAAATGAGAGAAATTAGTGAGAATGAAAAACAGAAAGAGAGATGTGTGAAACAAAAACAGATAGAGTGACTTAGTGAGAAAAAGAATTAAGAGATATAGTGAGAATAAAAACAGAAAGAGAGCTTGTGAGAATCAAATTGATGATGGAAATGCTTTTTGGAACAAAATTGGAGTTAATGTTGGTGACTCAAAGTTAATGCTGTTAGGCATAAACTTACTACTGTCGGTTAAGTTAATGTTGTTAGGCATACACTTACTACTGCCAGTGTTAGTTAATGCTGTTAGGCATAAACTTACTACTGATGGTTAAGTTAATGCTGCCAGGCATACACTTACTACTGCCAGTCTTAGTTAATGCTGCCAGTTTAAGTTAATGTTGTTGAGGGTGATTTCATAAATACTTCGATTAAGGGTTTCAATCACTCATTCGATCGATTTTATACTTTGATACACTCTCTAATCATAAACCCTAACTTAATTTTATCATTCATCATCAAAACCCAACACAATGTCGAACCTAAAGTTTGCTAAAACTCACAATTTGGTTGCGTTTTTGGAGAAACCTAAAGAAAGTGACGGGTTTGAAGGAATTATTGACTTTTTGAATGCAAGTTCTATCAGATATGCGCTAACGGTGAATCCCACCATCTATACTTCATAAAATTGTCAATGGGGAAGTGCAGATACAAGCCCTAGTAGATGGAAAGAAAGTGATCGTCACTGAGATGAGTGTGAGAAGAGCTCATTAAATAAAAGATGCTAAAGGTACTGAATGTCTACCCAATGCTACCATTTTTGCAGAACTGGATAGAATGGGGTATGAAAATCTTACACAAAAGCTTACATTCTATAAAGCTTTCTTTTCACCTCAATGAAAATTTCTTATCCATACAATTCTGCAATGCCTTAGTGCTAAGACTACTACTTGGAACGAATTTAGTAGCACTATAGCCTCAGCTATCATCTGTCTTGTCACAAACCAAAAATTTAACTTTTCCAAGTACATTTTTTATAATCTTGGAGGGTGGAGTTAAATTTCTAATGTATCCAAGGTTTGTGCAAGTGTTCTTGGATAAACAAGTTAAAGGAATGACCAAACATAAAGAAATTTATGTTACACCTTCTCACACTAAGAAGGTCTTTATAAATATGAAGAGAGAAGGAAAAGGTTTTTCTGGGAGAGCTACCCCTCTATTTGAAACAATGATGGTTCAAGCTCAAGAAGGAGGTAAAGGTTCTGAAATGCCTATTGTTCCCCAACACACATCCATCATTAATCAACCATCATCATCACAACCTACAAAGAAGCAAAAGCCTAGGAAGACCAAGAAACAAAACACTGAGGTTTCTCAACCTAGTGATCCTACATAACCTATGGCAGATGAGACTAAAAATATGGAAAGTATACCTATACATTCCAATGATCCACTACTCAGTGGTGAGGATAGACTGAAACTAAATGAATTGTTAGAACTTTATACAAAACTGTCTGAAAGAGTTCTTGACTTGGAGAACACTAAGACCTCTCAAGCTACATAGATAACTAAATTAAAGAAGAGGGTCAAGAAGCTGGAAAGGAGGAATAAGTCAAAAACTCCAGGACTTAAAAGGTTAAGGAAGGTTGGTAGAACTGCCAGAATAGAATCCTCTGAAGATGAAGGTTTGGGTGATCAGGAGGATGCATCCAAACAGGGGAGGAAAATTACTGATCTTGATGTTGATGCAGAGGTTACTTTGGTTGATGAGGCTTAGGGGAGGATTGATGATAATTTAATGTTTGATACGGGAGTTTTTGATAAGCAGGAAGTTGAAGTTAAAAAGGTAGTTAGTACTGTTGAAGTTACTACTGTCAGTGCTATACCAACAATTGTTGATGGGTTGACTTTGGCTCAGACCTTATTTGAAATCAAAGCAGCTAAACCCAAGGCTGTTACAACTGCTGCTACAACAACTACAACTGCTGTTACAAGACCCAAGGCTAGAGG
>BQNB010012790.1:2835-78483 GCA_026074375.1 Tanacetum coccineum | reverse complement strand
AGAAGCGCATTGTGAGTAGGTTGTGTTTGACATACGAAAACCTATCATATATGGGTGTTTGGGATTGGTGATTACGAAATTGTAAGGCAATATTTTACAGTGTCTAAACATGCTTATTTACCTATGTCAATTTGGATAATCTTCTATTCCGAACAAGTCTGATAGGAAAAACTTTATTTGTTACCTGTTGGGGTCTGTGTATTTTGTTAAGTCGTATAAGAAAAGCCTCTTTGATAAGGCGCTGACTAATTAATTTAGTGACTAGCAGGTCATGTGTTATAAAAAAAAATGGCGCATAGCTGATGATGCAACAACAAAGCGATAGAGGCTACACTTCTGTAGCATATTCAGAGTGTGATGGGCTTAGCTTATTTATATAGGAAGCTTAATAGCCTACTATGTTATGTGCAACCTTATAACTATTAGTAGGTATTCATGTCATTGTCTTAAGTTTTTTTTTGTATACGTGGTCTAAGGTATTGGTTGTGTTGACCTGCTCTAAATGACAAAGCAAGATCGTAAATGTGATGGTGTTAACGGCTAAGATTAATGGCATACAATATAGACTTTATATGTTGAACTAAAGTATTGTAGTTAACAGAAGGCGCTAATGTTGATTCATTTGTACAAATGGTGATTGATACCCTTGTGAAAAACACGATAAACGGAACGAGCCGCAGCGAAGCGCGGTTATCCAAAAACTTGTTACAAACATATAACAAGATTGTTTTGTTTATAAAAGTTGAGTGACATTCGCAAAAACGTACAACAATATTGCATATCCTTAATTATTGGCCGCTAGGGATTTTTCGTGCGTGCACGGGTATTCGCCTAGTTTTTCTAAACAAGTGTATTGTTAATTTTATGTAGTTTATCAGCGTTGCGGAAAACATGTATTCGACAACATATATACATATTACATTTACTATTAAATGTTCCCAGATTACATCTTCAGTGGGATGCTTTGTAAATCATTGATTAGTATATGTCTTCTGATCAACATGAATTCACGCACACGTTAATTACTACACATATGACACTTAAACGCTCAACTAAATTCAACCGATCTATTGAAAGACACTTTAACAACACAGTAATAGGTAATAACAACAACATTTGTAAATCAAGTTATTTATTTTCAAGTTATATTATTTCCATTATTGGACTAGCCCATTATTAGTTTATGATTTGGCTATTAACCCATTGTTATGTTATATAGACATTATTTGAGCTACAACGCTGCTGTTTTAACTTGGGCCCAATTTTTGGGTTTTCACAGCCTAATTGTGTTAGCCCAATTACCCACTCCGTTCGTCCATATGTAGGGCTTTTCTTTTACTTTTCTTTTTTGGGTTATATGCCTTCCATGAACGTCTAGTATACATTTGGTAGTAGTTGGTGCACTCGATCGCCTTCAACCTCTGTGTGTCTACTCATTAGCTACAACTTTCAGGTATGTTTTTTTTGGGCTCTGATTATTTGCGCCAATTTTGGATACTTCTAAGGGTTTTATGCACCTGTGATTTTTTGCCCCTTAAGTTTTTTTTTTTCGTTCGGCTTCTTTTGTATGCACGCGTCTGTTGTCCTACGACACTTACTACATTTCCGTTGTCCCCATTACCTGTGCTTTTCGATTATAGTTCGCAAAGATACATTTGCTATTTACGGACCGCCGCAAATACTACTTGCCCAATATATGTCCCTTAACTTTAATCGACTTTACTAACTATGAAAACTAAAATCAAATCAGATAAGAGAAAATTGTTATATGAGAATGAGCCTCAATTTCATTCAAAAACTGCTTCTAAAAAACAAAATTCTTGCACTTTCGACACTATCAGAGAGAGTTCCGTTATGAACATTGACAACAACATCTCAAAAATGGCCTCTGCTCAACAACGTCTACACGAGGTGATAAGAATTGATAAGAATTAAGAATTGGTATCAGAGCAGGTCTGCTCATCGTATACTGCATAACCTATTCAAATCCTCAATTCAAGATACCATGTCCTGAGAAGCTACCAAGTCTGTAGACAAACTACAGACTTTCAACCTTCATGTCAATGCTAATGACATTAAACAAAACAAAACTCACCTAACATGTGGTAATTGCGGTATGTCGAGGCATACCACACATCAGTGTTTCGAGCTAATTGGCTACCCCGATTGGTGGAATGATGGCCACAAGAAGGGCAACAAGAATCGAGGACTGGAAAGAGGTAAAGCCTCCGCTGCCAACACCAGTACTGATCGAAAAAAATCCACTGGACTTGGGTGGCGGCAATGACAGTTAATAAAGAAGATAGATCATTCTCAATGAGCACAACTCAAAATTATAATATAAATAAAACACAGTCATGGATATTTGATTGTGGAGCCACAGATACTATGACTTATGATTTATTAGATTTTGCTACATCAACTAAACCAACAAAATCATATATACATACGGAAAATGGAGAAAAAATGAATGTAAGAAATGGGGGAACTATTGAAATTTCACCGACACTTAAACTCTCTAATTGTCTCTATGTTCCAACTCTATCACATAAACTCCTATCGATAAGTCATGTAACAAAAGAGCTCAATTGCTCAGTTATCATGCAACCCACCTTTTGTATCTTACAAGATATCAGGACGGGAGCGATCATTGGGCGTGGCACTGAAAGACAAGGGTTGTATTACGTCGATGAATTAACTACAGGTGGAACTGTGATGCTAGCTCATGGAACAAGTGAAAGAGAAGCATGGTTATGGCACAGAAGACTGGGACATCCTTCTGGTAGTTATTTGTATACTCTGTTTCCTAAACTTTTTCCTTTAAATAAACCAATCTCTTGTGAAACTTGCATATTAGCTAAAAGCCACAGACAAACCTTTAAACCTAGTAATACTAGAGTTAAAGTACGTTTTTCATTAATTCATTCGGATGTGTGGGGTCCTGCCCCTGTTATTGGAGGACAAAGTTTTCGGTATTATGTAATATTTGTTGATGATTGCACCCGGATGACTTGGATTTATTTTTTGAAAAATAAAGCTAAAGTATATGATAGATTCACGGCATTTTATACCATGATTCAAACACAATTCCAAAAATCTATCCAAGTTGTTAGGTCAGATAATGGTGGAGAATATATGAACTCACAAATGAACCTATTTTTTCAATCCAATGGGATAGTTCATCAAACCACATGTCCTCATACCCCGGAACAAAACGACGTCGCTGAACGGAAAAATAGACTTTTGTTAGAAATGACTAGAGCTCTAATAATTAAATCCAATGCTCCAAATTTTTTTGGCCGGAAGCTTTAGCCACTGCCACCTACTTGATCAACCGACTTCCTACAAAAATCCTAAAATTGAAAACCCCATTAGAAACACTCTCTGAGTACCATACACTTCCGCAAGTGCTTACCCTTGAACCTAAAGTTTTTGGATGTACAGTATTTGCTCATATTCCAAAATCATATCATGATAAACTTTATCCGTGTGCCGAGAAATGTGTTTTTGTGGGATATAGAGTAAATCAAAAGGGATATAGGTGTTATAATCCAAAAACTCGTCACATGATCACCACAATGAATTGTGATTTTCTTGAAACCAAGTATTTCTACTCCTCCTAACATAGTGGTCAGGGGGAGAGAGAATGTATCGACACACTTAGTTGGTTGAGTTATGGTACACATAAATGAGGAAGGAACCATAGTACACAGAATGAGTCTCCTTTCTCCACATAACCTGAAGACCCAAACGTTAGTGATGCCGAAGAAGCTCCTAACCTGATACCCGAGGTAAGTAATACTCACTCTTCTCCTATGTCCGAACCTATTGAAACTACTAATAACACATTGGGAAAATGTGAGAGTATACAAGAACAGGAGATGTTTGCCACTGAAAATGAAACTAACGTAGAGCAAAATGACCTTATGGAAGAGCAAGTAAACTTTCCCACACAAGAAGACACACCGGGAAGATATGTATTGCCACCAAGAGCAAATTAAGGAGTTCCACCGAAAAGATATTCCCCAGAAAAAGAGTCCAGAGGAAGTACATATCCAATTGCTAATATAGCCAAAGGAAATCTATCAGAAGAAGCCAAGGCTTTTGCCTTATCTATGTATTCTAATGAAATCCCTGCTAATACAAAACAAGCCTTAAAATCAAAACATTGGAAAGATGCAATGGAAGAAGAAATAAATGCTCTTATAAAAAACAACACATGGGAGAAACGTGTCTTACCGTCAGGGAAGAAAACTGTCGGGTGTCGGTGGGTGTTTACAATTAAATACAAACCTGATGGTACAATTGAAAGATACAAAGCGAGATTATTAGCTAAAGGCCATACACAAACATATGGAATTGATTACTCTAAAACTTTTTCTCCGGTTGCAAAAATTAAAACAATCGGAGTTCTTATTTCCATAGCAGCAAATAAAGGATGGCCCTTACATCAGTTTGATGTAAAGAATGCTTTCTTACACGGAGAGCTAAAAGAGGAAATTTATATGGAAGCTCCACGTGGATTCACGGACAGTTTTAGAGAAAGAGAAGTATGCCTTCTAAAAAATCCCTTTATGTATTAAAACAGTCCCTTAGAGCATGGTGTGGGAGGTTCACCTTAGCCATGAAACATTATGGGTTCAAACAAAGTAACTCAGATCATACATTATTTCTCAAACAGAGAGGCAATCTCATAACCTGCCTAATAATCTATGTTGATGATATGATTATTACAGGAAATGACAAAGAAGAAATAACCAAACTAAAGAAGAACTTGTTCACAGAATTTGAAATGAAAGACCTTGGAAGACTCAAATATTTCCTTGGGATTGAAGTTTTAAGATCAAAACAAGGGATCTTCATGTACCAGAAGAAGTATGTTCTCGATTTACTAGCAGAGATCGGTATGGTTGATTGCAAACCAGCGGACACTCCAATGATTGTGAATCAGAAGCTTTATATGGAGAAAAAAGCCTGCTTGGCTGACAAAGGAAGATACCAACGAATGGTAGGAAAACTAATATCTCTCTCACACACCCGACCCGATATAGCACATGTTGTGGGAGTGGTAAGTAAGTTTATGCATCAACCTCAAAAGGCTCACATGAAAGCAATCTTAAGAATTATAAGATATCTTAAGGGAACGGCAGGGCATAGAGTCTTGTTCAAACAAAATGGGCATATAGAAACGCAATTGTATACTGATGCAGATTGGGCAGGAGATAAAGGAGACCGAAGATCAACCTTAGGTTACCTTACCTTAGTTGGTGGGAACCTTGTTATGTGGCGAAGCAAGAAACAGAAAGCGGTGGCCCTTTTAAGTGCAGAAGCCGAGTTCCGAGGGATTGCAAGGGGGATAACTAAAGTGTTGTGGATACAAAAGTTACTAACCTAGATAGGATATCCACCACAAGAACCTAGCAAAGTCATGAGTGACAACAAAGCAGCCATCCAAATTTCAAATAATCCAGTACAACACGATCGAACAAAGCATATAGAAATAGATCGACACTTCATCAAAGAAAAGTTAGAAGCAGAGGTCATCACACTTCTGTTTGTTCGGTCACAAGACCAACTCGCTGATATTTTAACAAAAGCTGTTAATGAAAGAACCTTACACGAGTGTTTGGGCAAGTTGAATTTTGGAAATTCTACTATTCAACTTGAGGGGGAGTGTTAAAAGGAAACAATTTAATGGGGTCAACAAGATTAATGGTTATTTATATCATATCCCTTAATTCAAGCAAAGATATTCCTTAATTCAAGCAAAGATATTTGGTCAACGAGTAATAGACACACAATAATTTTTTTCCCTCTTTAAGCCCATTGTAGTTTTGTATAAATAGTGGTTGTTCTCTGCAAAAAAATCAATTAACAGAATAAAAACACAATTCTCAATTCTTATCACGAGGTGTCTGCAACATGTCAAAATTACACTTCGCCGAACAGTCATCAACACATACATGATGGCGCTAATGTTAGCTTACACTCTGTTGCACTGAATCCTGCATCCGCTACACGTGGTGCCTACCTCAACACCTCCACATGTAAGCACTTATATACTCACCTATTTTAACCCTTATATCTATATGCGTTTAAATCTAACGGTTTGAATTTGTTTTTCCAGAAATCACCAATCAAAACTATACTATGTCGAACAGTCATCAACACATACATGGTGGAGCTAATGTCAACTTACACTTTGCTTCACTGAATCCCGCTTCCACTACAGCTGCTAACTGCCTCAATACCTCAACATATAACCACTTATATGCTCAGCTATTCTAATCCTTATTTGTATATGCATTTACTAATTTGCTTCATACTACGATCGTTGGTTACTTAACAATATCTAATGTTTCAATTTTTTTACCAGCAACCACGAACATGCACCAGGTATCGTGCGTACTCCCAGTTCGCCAACTTCATTCACATGGATAAAAAAGTTAAACAACTTAACAAACCAAATGACCCCTATACAACTTAAGGAACCAAACAACTCATACGACAAAGCCCATTCCTAGCCCAACACTTACAAGAAATAGTCAAACCACCAAAAAAAAGTTAAAACATACACCAAATACAACTGGGATAACCCGCCCGCCGCAACGCGGAGGCCGCTATCTTGCTCGTTATTGCAATCAATCGTAATCAAGTCAATAATACAATTTTACATGATATTAAAAGACCACATAATTTTCTATTACATTTTCTAACCCTAACACCAAAATTCATCCCACCTCCTTCTCCTCTTTCGTGACCCTAAACCACCATAATGACTAACATTAATACTCTTCCACCACCACCAACACTATCTCGCTGATAAATTATATGTTGTTCATAACATCACTAGTTTGGTTCTTGTTCAAATAGATGTAAACAAATTAAATTACTCATCTTTGTGTTAGATTGGGTAAAAGCTATAACACAGCCACATATTTTCAAATTTGTGCCGACTTAATTAACTTTTTTTGTTATTCAATGACTTCAACAACGTACATTCAAATTTTGTTTTGATATCACCAATATGACCATGAAATGACTATATTACCCTTGTCTTCCCTATATTTACTCAAGAACTCAAACATGTGTATCCAATGCAGAAAAAAACTATATAAAAAATAACAACAAAAAATAATAAAGCATATCAAAAAGTATACTCAGCTACCATTGGAAAAAATATTCCGGTCACCAGTGTCAAGTTCTAGCGGGAACAAGTGGCGTCCGACGGAAGAACGCGACGGTTTCCGTCAACGTAACCTGAGTCGGCCTCAGAAACGTATAGGCAAGCTCTACTCGCCGGAGATGGTATCCCAAACGCCGTCAAAGCTTGCCACATAGATATGACCAATCACCAATGTCATCAAGACTCATCTTCTACCTCTATTTTCTGCAACCACTCTTTTGTTCCATCAAAATTTTCGGTGAACACCAATTCTTTTAACAAATTTCAAGTAACCGCCACTTTTTCTGACAATTTCTTCATCACTAATTATATCTTCTCCTAACAAAAGCAAAACCTCACACATACCACAGCTACATAACCCCCATGATTCTTTACCATATCCACGGTGAATAGATTGGCCAATCGAAGGTGTCAAAACGGTTATGGTCGATGGTGAGTTTTCATAACTCCCATGATTCTTCACCATATCCACAATGCGTATAGTCCAAAATCATGGAAGACTAAGTACTCACATTTCTCTCAGGCATTTCATCAAATAGTTTACGTGCATCCATCAGATCACATTTTGCATAACCATTGATTAATAAGTTATCAAAAAAGGTATCTAATTGATACCCAAATACTATAGTTTGGGTTTTCATGTATAAAGGATTAAAGGTATTGTCACCGCCGTCTCTGTTCTCAGAATCTTTGTTGGCGTCGCGAGAATGGTTTTTATACGTTGATTTGTGTTTTTTTATTGGCAAGTGTATTTTGTTTGTGTTTACTTGGTAACTATTTTTGTAACATTCCGTATTTTCAGGTCATTTACAATGCTATTTAAATTCACTATATTTTTTTTTCCATACGCGTTCGCTTTTAATTTTAATCGATACGTTAAATCGCGTACGCCAAAAATTAGCGTTCAATGTAAACGGGTATCAAACAATTAAATGTTTACATTAAGCAAGGGTTATATAATTATTTTAAGGATAATTATTAACTTTGTTCATTTTATTTTTATCGGATACGTTAAGTGTATACGTTTCGCGATAAATTGCGTTTAGGCACTCCCGGAACCACGAAAACTTTTCTACGCTTCAACAAATACCCACGTTTATACCCAATACCTAAAATTTACTCAATATTATCATACTTATACATCTAAAACCGGATTCATAGAGAAAAGAACAAAAAGATACAAGTTGAGAACACATTTCCATGTTTTCATGGGATGTTCTCAACTATTTGAGGACATACCCCATCCCTACCATCCCTTGACCCATGACTAAGACTAAGGCCATCCCTAGGACACCCCTTATGTCTCCTTGACTAGTCTAACTAGTTTATTACTTATACATTGCATAAGGAAACACATACATCACCAACACTTAGAAAAATCAACCAAAAACCTCTCTTTTGCTCCATCCTTGGCCACGGCACAAAAACACCTCCCAACCAAATCCATACAAAATTTTCTACAACCCTTACACTTCTATATACACATATCCTAAGATGTACTAAGACATTTGCAAGCATTGGTTAACCATTTCCAAGTTATAATCAAGAAAAAGGAAGCTAGGGTTTAATTAAGGAAGCTAAGGGTTTATAAAGTGCAAGTTTGGTTTTTGTGGCTAAACAAGGGTTTAGTACTTGTACATCATCATCATCATTCTTCCTAAGGTCCATTTAAACTCTTTATGTTGCTATAACTTTCATTATTATGCATATGATATTTCTATTTAGCTTATATCACCATTTAGGTTTTAATCATGAAAATGAAGTATATACTTGAAATGACCACATGGATTACTTATACATATGTTGTGTTAATACTTACATTATGTTAAAAAGGATGAGAAAATGTTGTATCATATTGTTTTGGTGTAAACATGATTATGGATTAATTAGGGTTTTCATAACTTCATAATATGTTTCAACTTAAAGAAATACATAAGACATGTTAATATTGATTATGGACTTTTAATCATGTTAATAGAACACTAAAATAAGTTCATATGGAAAGAAATACACTTGTACACATTTGGTTATGTGTAAAAATGATTAATTACAAAACTAGTAAATTAGAGATTTCTTAAGTAAAGTTATGATCTTAAGTATTATCATGAATTAGTTAACCTTGGTAACTTGGACACATAAGGACTATTATGGACAAAGGACACATCATATATGTATGATTTATAAAGTATATGATATATGAGACTTGTGGTAAAATACAAAAGTAATAAAGTATAAAGAAAAGATCAAAAATGGACTTATCAAACAAGCATAAACATTCTGTCCCAAATCCGAATTTTTACATACTCATTTTATATTTTTATAAGATAATACATTTCACGACGATTCCGAAAAAGTAAGAAACTTGTTAAACGGATTAATAACGAAAAAGTTACGTTAAAAACGAGTTATACGTTAATAAACGATGTCGTAAGTAAATTTTTATAAAAACATTTTTATAAAAATTAAAAATATAAAAATCTCAAACAGCAAGGGATATATTTAAAAAATAATACACATTTTAAGGAGTCCAAAATGGAAAAAAAATTTAAGAATCGTAATTTTTCAATTAATAACGAACGAGTTATGAATTTCGCAAGTTTACGACAATTAATACTTTTATAAAACTATTTTTATAAAAGTTACTATTCATGACAGAAAGTTATATTTTTGTAAACCTCATAAAAATATAGAACTTTCAAATACGAGAACTCCTCTGAAAGAATCATTAAAAACGGAGCTAATAACGAATAAAATACGACATTTACGGGTTTTACGACGACGAATACGATTTTATAAATCTCAAGTCGATGTGGGACAGTAAAAAGTTACTGTTCAGCCAGTAGGTCCGAAATTCAAAAATATCAATATATGTGATAACTCTCTTGATACGAAAAAGTGGACATAAGATGCGCAAGAATCGGGTTTTTAAAACGCGAAAGTTACGCCAGTTTTACTAAAACGGTAATTATAAACGTTTTAAACATATTAAAACACACAAATTTTCCAAAACCATTAGTGGTGATATGAGCTATATATAATGTTATGTGGGATATCAAAGAAACTATAGTACTAGGGAGTTTCCCATAATGGAGGCCTCTTCGGATGGCGTTTTCGACGAGTTGTATGGATTTAACATTTAAAGTGATCCTAACTCCCGAACGTCATGTCATGACCTCTTAAATTATGATAGCCCGAAACGATAGAACAAAATGTAACGAACAATTCACATTATTTCAAGTGATGTTAGAACTAAGTACTCAGTACTTACACGACCTTAATTTAGAATTAATGTTGCATCTGATCTCGACTGCCGCGTGGCGCGTTAATTGTGATACACTGGAGCATACGCACTCAAGACTGAGTTCATAGAGCCCCAATAGCGTGATAGTAAGACATGAGCATTCTTGTTTATACCTAAAGTTTATGTGGTGAAAACAATGCAATTGTTTAACAACTGAACACAATTGGTTAAGTTTCAATCATAATGAATTTACACTGTTGCCGTAAGTAGCGAGAACCCAATCTGGATCGCCATTTCTATCGCATGAACTAGTTAATTATGACCGATTGTTTATGAATAGATCTATTGGTTTGACAACCCCGTTCGGAATTGATTAGCATCACCAGTGAAACGACGTAATCCATGTCGAACATAGATGTTGCGGTTAGAACATCACCAACGGGCAAACGGCCTTAATTTGGGCATCTTCCATACATGTCAATCATCAGTGTCATAAGCTTAGGGCAACGTAATTACATTTATATGATATCTGCATCGGTTGCATTATCATCTACATCTTCAGAGCGTCTTGTGTCCTACAAATATAATGAAGTTATCAACCCTAAGAAATATTCCACCCACATGACAATGCGTTGAACGTTATAACAGCAATTTTTTCAGGGGACACAATAACACAAGAGAGCATGATAACATTGATGTGTTAGAGATTGAGACTGTCATTCATTAAAATTTCGTCGCATTTCATTTGTTATCGATATGGGTTGAAAATCGTTTTGTATTTTGGTCAAGTGAACAAGTTAAGCTTCGGCTTATGTAACAATTAACTTTGTAAAATCCAATGTATCATTTTCAAACGACTTTTGGCCGTTCTATATATAATCTTGTGTTTTGATTCATGAAGTAAACACTCCCCGGCCCATATTTCCGCTGCGACCCAATTTGGGGGATGTTACATGAGTGTTTTCATTACCAATTTTCATGAGGGCTTGTTATTTAAAGGAGATTAGAACAAAACGATGCGTAAACGAAAATACCTCAACTTCGGTTAAGGACATATTTTCATAAACTGAAACTTTTTCTAAGGTCTACTTGAGGACAAGTAGGATTCAAGTGGGGGGATATTTGATGACATCAAATAATGTCACTTTATTATATCATGTATCCCATCGTTTTGCCCACTTTTATAAAATTATTACATTATTTGGTACTTAATTGCTTTTTTTTTTTGATTTTTTTTATTTCTTCATAACTTGATAAATCTTCAGTTCAGAGAGTGTTTGTGCAAAAATAAAAAAGAAGACACGCTAAAAGGCGCATAATTTGGAGCTAAAACGAAGACATTTGAAGATTTCTGAATTTTCACCAATACGCCGTATCCAACTAAAGAGATACGGCGTATCAGCGCCAAGACTTCACAAGAAAACGCGTTTGACCAATTCCTAATACGGCGTATTCACTCTGTCTACATACGCCGTATCTATGAAGATAACTATTCAAAGATACAGTAAATCAAGTAAATTAGGAATGATATCAAAGATTTATTACGAACGTAGCGCGCACTCCAAGGAATCCAGCCCAATATGCCGTATCGACCTTGCTGGATACGGCGTATCGAGTATTTTTCAGCAACTATAAATAGAAGACTCAAAAACTAGTTTTCAATATGCAATATCATATACCATACTCACTAAAGACGAATTTTAGAAGAGAAGTTCAGCCACCAAGTCATCATTGACATGAATCCATAAAGCATCGTGTAATTTTTACCTCTTATCGTTATCGATTTTAAATTGTTTTATTACGCTTGAATAATTAAAATGGTTGTTGGCTAATACCCTCGGTCTTAGCCATCTAAATGAAAGGTTTCAATGTTTGGTTGTGTATTTAAAAAATCATTTCCAAAATTTAAACGTGTAGGTTGTATTAATTATGTTTATCACCTCATACTTCGTTTATGTGAATTTGAATATGGCGACCTATCATTAACTGCAGTCTAGTAGATACGCGACCAAGTAATCTCAAGATACCCATCGGATAGCTCGTCCATATCGTGTTTATCATCACTGTCTGGGACCATAGGATCAACAAATAACGCGTTCTCAATCTTCTGTCTATTGGAATTAGTGACGCTTTAGTTAGACCGTAGGTTCCCATTTTATAGGCGTTTTCATACAATTATTCTCTCATAAATTTACTGATAGATAGGATTGGAATACTAAGACTACCAGTAATAAAAAACAATCCGTCAAACAATAAGTGGTACAAAATCTACTTGGAGGACCCCCCTTGGTTTTAACAGGTATCAACACCTTACTAGATATAATTCTCTCTAAGACAAATCTAGAATTAAAACTAAAGGGAATGCTTTATGTGTAGCGCTTTAAAGTGTTAACAGAATTCTAATCGTGTCTAGTGTACTTACAGATGATGTCCCGCCTAAGATCTTACGAATGATATGCCAAGCTTTCAGAGATAAGTTAAATCCATTGCAACAAAAACCACACAACAAAACCACAGCCATTGACGCAAGATTTAAAATATGGCCTAATACAGTTTTCTATCCTTTTTCTGTATCTTGTACCGCGCTTTTCTATATCTTTTCACAATCTTCTCTTTTGTGTTTATCTGTGTATTTGATATTGGTCATTTGTTTCCACATAACAGGAGTGCCAGTCCTCAAGATAAAACCCCCCATAGTCTTAGACTACGTACAATAGCATCCAAGTTTACTAAACCATAAATATAGACTACTAAAAATCACCTTGATTCGACAGAACATATAGGCGGATTAAATTTCCACTCATTAGTGTCGACACCCTACTTACCGCCAAAACTCCTATCTTGAACGGTACTCCGTAAACCCGTAAAAAGATTTGATTTTACAGGTTTTTCTGACTTAAGCATGCTTAATTATAAAACTTGACTAATCACAATAATTGGACCTACACAACAGTCAGCACAGTCAACAAACAATCATGATGAGACAAGACCATCAATTCAATAATCATTGGCTTTGGATGGGTCCTTAGTCTAAAATTATAGTGCTCAAGAAAAGATTTGGGGAGAAACCCAAATTTTTTATCCTGAGTGTATTCAGAACCCAGTAACACTTGTAAAGCACATGAGATAAATCTTGGGTATGAAACGTATTTCAGCCTAGACTTATTCAGTAGCTTATTTACGAGATCACTATAAATGATCTCCCCTATGTCAACCACAGTCACAGTAATGAGACTGTAGGCTAAAAGTTGTTGGATGCAGTTCACTTGTTCAGGGGAGGAGTAGTTCCCGCCGAGAACCTAAATCACAAAGGTGAATATAATTCTCCAAGCCACGGGAAACGAGATTTTCAGGACTAGGGTTTTGTCTCGGGTTGATGGCAATTTTGCCTAATTCTTTCTTCACAGCCTCAGGTGTAGGATGATCAACATATTTATCATTATTATAATTAAGGCCAGTTGATGAACTAAAGGTGGGAAAGTCAAGGGTCAAATGTCTTTGCCCATTTAAAACTAAAAACTTGATGAGGAATTCCTTGAGTGGGCATTTCTCAGGCTCATCAGTTGATGGAAAAGGGTCAAAGGCAACAGCAGTGCTCCAAAACTCCCTGAGGAAGTTTTGATAGACCACTAAGGGACAGTTGGTAAAAGCATTGTACAAAGGACAGTTTCATAGAAATTTCATTATGGGCTTGTAGGCAGGCACATTTGGTGGGTAGTTAAAGTTACCTACCACATTGTTGGTCTGAAAAATCACATTGTCCACAGTCATGTTTGTCCATTGAGGAGCATACTTGATTGTTTGTTGTTCTGCCATTGTGGTATGAATATTGTTTAAAAACAAAAAAAAATTAATGGCAGAATATCACACACCAGATGGTCACAAGCTTATTTCAACCTTGATCGCTGCCATGAAATGTGTGATATGTTATCAAAAGGAACAAAACGAAGATGTATATCTTGTGTTAACATGATTACCAAGAAAACAAACCTAATTGAAAGTAATTGAAATTAAGTATAAAGATTAAGCTTTTTACCAAAAAATTAAGAACACCCACAAGATTGCTTTAAGAAGGAATTTGACAGAGTTTGATGCTGAATAAATTTGTGGTGTGTTTCTTGATTTGTTAAAGGTATATTATAGAGGGTGTGTGAAAGTTTTTGATTATTTTAAAAAAAATACCATTTTTTTGTAAAAATTAAAATTGTTTTGGGAATGCATTTAATGCTATAACCCACTAGTTGCACGATTACCACTTTTACGGCTACTGTTTAGCCGTTTTATTGTCTTTCACTTTTGCAGTCATGACATATGGATAATGGACAAGAGTCTTTTGATTAGACATTTTGGGAAGAGATTGTGTGCATGGGAGTGAGTATTAAATGCATGTTGGGGTTAATTGAGTGAAATCAGAAGTGGGGGCCCATGACTATTGGATGACAATTAGACAAGGAATATTTGTTCCATTATTTAATGTGTTCAGTCACCAACCTAGGACATTAAGTAAACTACAGACTTTGGAGCATTAGTTACTCATTTAATGTGACCCTCAGTGTCATTGTGTTTCCATATGTGGTTTCCCAAGGAGAAAGGTTTTAGGGAAAAGACAAGTACAGCAATACTAGACCATTATTAAAACAGAGGAGACTAATTAATCAATATCAGACCTGGCCAAATTCTGCTTTTAGTTCTGGAGTGGCGAACGATAGGAACTCATCAAAGGGTCTTAGTGAAGATATCAGCTAAGCGTGATACTCATGGGGATGAGTGTACAATTTTCACTATCTTCCTTTAAACAGGATGTGATCCCCTGATGAAAATGATATCCATAAATATCCAATATGCTTGGTTCTTGGAGTGAGCAGTACTAGATTGTTTGGTGATATTTGACAATGGCACTGGTGACTTGTCACAAAACAATGGTTACCATCTTCTCAATGGGATGACACAGTATCAGCTAACAGTTTGTGACTTCATTTCACTTCATAGTATACACGCATCAACAACCATACGCGAACACAGGCAACGCGTATTCAGCTTCTAGCTTAGGACATAGCACTGACATGCTGTTTCTTGTGGCCCGTATTAACAAATACAATAGATGTTCCACCAGTATTGAGTATGATACCTCTTGAAGTGCTTTTATCAATGTCACATGTTAACAGCCACATATGTCTCGCGACGTCTGACATATGCGCTTTGATAAGATCCAAGCGACCTTGGAAAGTATGCGATGAATACAGACCAAGGCGGTTGCTGAGTACCTATTCGGCACGTACCTAAGGAGTTTCTTATTCACTAGCTGTATTAAATCCTGATTCCTTTTTGGATTGTGACTGATATCTTGCACAAAGGACCGTGGAAGAATTAGATGATCAGAGCCTTCTTGCATTCAAGTACACAGAGACCCAATCATATCCTCTGTATGAGGGTCCTCATTAACTAGATTTCCAGCTAAATCATTACCAAAGTTGTTTGAAAGGAACCATGGGTGTTTCCACTGAAGGAAGCTATCAGAAATTTCATTTTTTTGAGAAGTTTCCTGTGTACTATACTTCACAAATGAGATTCCTTGTCCAACTGTTTGATTTGTAACCAAGGAAGTAATGTTAGTTCCCCAGTACCACTTATTTCAAATTTCTTTGTCCAACAGTTCTCAATGTGATTTTACAAGTTTATAACTTATTAAGCCAAATATGATGTCATCAACATATACTTGAACAAGGAGAACTTCTCCTTTTGATTTATAGATAAACAATGTGTTATCTATTCTTCCCCTGGCAAACTTATTTTGAATAAGGAAAGTAGAGAGAGTCTCATACCATGCCCTTGGTGCTTGTTTTAGACCATAAAGAGCATTTTCAAGTTTACTGACATAGTAAGGGAACTCGCTACTTTCAAAGCCAGGAGGCTGTTTGACATAAACTTCTTCTTTCAGTTTACCATTCAGGAAGGCACTTTTGACATCCATTGGTAAAGTTTGAAGTCATGTATAATGGCAAAACGCAAGAATATCCTGATGGCTTCCATCATTGCTACTGGTGCAAAAGTTTCATCATAGTCAATTCCTTCTTCCTGACTATAACCTTGTGCGACCAATCTTGCTTTGTTTTTTGCGGTTGTACCATGTTCATCTTTCTTGTTCCTGAATACCCATTTGGAATCTATGACTATTTTTCCATAAGGGAGAGGAACAAGAGTCCATACTTTGTTTCTATAGAACTATTCAGATTCTTTCCTCAACCTTTCTTCCTGCATGGCATCAATCCAACCTGGGTGCTTTAGTGCCTCAGATGCCTTCTTAGGCTCTATCTCAGATAGAAAATCATCAAATAGACATTCACTAGCTGAGGCAACTGTAAGCTTGGCAGCCATGCTTCTTGTAAGCATGCCTTTACCAGGATCACCAATGATATTTACAAGTTCAATGTGTTGATCTCTTGACCATCTATCCTGAGGAACAGGATGAGAACTTGTAGAGGCTTGATTTGTGATGTAAGACTAAGTGACATCAGGGACTAAAGATTCAATAAGGAATGATGTAGTATGAGACATCAGAATCTACTTGATATTGTCTAGATGGGTCATCCTCTTAAAATTCATCAGGAGGATATCTAGAGGAATCATTAATTCCTATCTTATCTACTAAGGTATTGGTAAACCTGATGGCTTCCATACTTTCATCAAATGTTACATGATAGGTCTCCTCTATTTGTTGTCTTCTTGTGTTATAGACTCTGAAAGCCTTTGAGACAAAAGAATATCCTAAGTAATATCCATCATCAGCTTTAGCATTAAATTTGCCAAGATGATCCTTGTGGTTATGAATAAACACAGGACATCTAAACATATGAAAGTAACTGATATTAGGAATTCTTTCCCTGAATATTTCATAGGAAGTTTTATCATGTCTTTTGACAATGATTGATCTATTTTGAGTATAGCAGGCTATTCTGACTGCATCTGTAACATTTCTCATTTTCAGGTTATTTTCAACTTTAATAAATTCCATTATTTATTTTTAGAGTTTTACGCGTTCGCTTTTAATTATTATCTTATAGTTAAATCGCGTAAACTAAAAATCAATGATCAATGTAAACGGACACCAAACAAATTAAAGTTGACATCAAGCAAGTGTTATATGATTATTAGGAGTATAATTTATAACATTTCATAATTTATTTTTGTTGGTTACGTAAAACGCTTACGTTTCGCAATAAATTACATTCGGTCGTACCCGGAAGCACCTTTACCTATCTACACTTAAACAAATACCCACGTTTATACCCAATACCCAAAATTTATTTATTTTCCTCACTTATATCCTCTTAGAACCGGACATGGACTTTTACTCATGAAATAAATGAATTAATCCCTAATAAACCTTTCCTACAACTTGTAAATCCTTACATAAAGTGTACCTTGGACCCTAATCTCTAGTAATTGTCCAATCCTTGGTGTCCTTGACCCTCTTATGCCGCACCCTCCTCCTAGGGAGGAGGAGAGGTCTCTTACACTTGTACTCCAAACCATGAGCTCCCATGGTATTCATTTAAGTACTTCCATGGTTTTCCACTTCCTATATAAAGCAAGCACTAGTCCACCATAATCCTCTTACTCTTCTACAAGAAAAATCAAACAAGAACTCCCTTATTTGGAGCCCTAAACCCACGGCACACCTTAATTTATTAGGGTTTCATTTTCTTTTTGCAACCAAGGCAATCCAAGCATTCAAGTGTTCATCCTAAGGCTACCTAAGACTACTCAAGGTGTTGGGAAGCTTGGATTCGGGTTTAACAAGGATTTATCAAGAAAACTTATTTAGGGTTTTCTTGATTAGGGTTTTGATTGTGAAGGCTTGTTTGTGGTTTACATCTTGTGTTCATCATCCTACTTGAATTTCTATAGATGGTCTATTTAAAGTTTCAATACACTTTTATTAATTTCCCACTTGTTTACATATTTGATTGCATTAGTTAATCACCACCTAGTTTTATTTTAAAGTTATTAAAGTAATATATGATTTCATTATGGACAAAATGACATGGACATTTAGAGGACTAAAATACATGTGTAATATACGGTACAACACTTGGTAAAATAATGGTGCAGTCTTAAATAAAATGATTGTAAACACTTGTTTAATTAGAAACCCTAATTATTGACTATATAATATTTTTTGAATTCGAAATATAATCATATGTTTTATATTTTTCAATAAAAATAGTGTCTCTTTATAAGGATCGAAGCATGTAAGGAACACAGAAAAACGGAATTAAACGAACAAGATACGACATTTTACAAGTAATATACTTAATTTACTTAATGAAAAATATTAAATAAACTGTGATGAACAGTAAAAGTTACCTGTTCATACAGTGGTAATAAATTGTACAAATAATAAAATATTGATAATTTTCCTGTATACGAACCCACGGACATAAAGAACTCGAAAACCGGAATTTATAAACGATACTAGTTTACGTAGTTTACAAGTTCAAAATATATAATGAGAACCTTTATAAAAACATATTTTTATAAACTGATATAATAAGTATATGCAACTGTTACATTCAGTGGTTTTAAAATTTTATAAATATAATATTTTGATAAATTTTCTTAATACTAATCCAAGGACATAAGGATCTCGAGAAACGGAACTATAACGAACGAATTATGATTTAAACAGTTTATATAAAATTAGTTGTTATATAAAAAAATTTATAAACTGTGAAAGAACAGTAAAGTTTTACTGTTCGTCACGTGGGTTAAACTTTTAAACTTGAATGTTTTAATAAAATTACTTTAATACGAAGACGTGACATAAGAAACATATAAACATAGTCGAAACGATAAAGATATGAAGTTTTTAAAACTCGCGCGCTATTACTTATATTTTTATAACAAACTTTTTATAAAACAATTAATTTAATAATAAAATATCATTATTAAATCATACATTTTTACAAACGACGCATTTGTAAACGAAAATAATATTTTCTTACGGATACAAGTACACACACTTTTATTTAACAAAGTACGAGTTAATTATTGTTTTAACTTTAATTAATTAATAAAAACTGTTTAGGTGGTGGTGATAAGCTATGCAATATGTGAACCGGCTTTATTTATATGAAATACATTATACTTCATAGCGGCCTAATAAAAAATTAGGTTGCATTCAAGATTGACGAGGCGGATTTACTTACTTGATTTAGATAAATCAATCATTTCACAATTACGGTGAGTTCATAGCCCCGCTTTTATACAATTACATTGATTTACAACTTTTAGGGTGAGAAACATGCATTGTATTACATTTTGACCAAGTACTCTTTTTTAAACATATTACGTGTTGGCCTGAGTAGCTAAACCCACTATTGCCTATCATGAACTGTCAATTGCTATATAGCGAGCGCGAATGTTATGAATAGATCTATTTGGGACTGACATCCCCTTTTCCGGGTTGAGTAGCGCTCATCGTTGTCGAAGGTATCCCGAAACAACGAACGTATACATGGTCGGACATTTTGAGATGTTGCGGTTTGAACATCTACATGGGCACATTGTATTGCATTAAATTGCATACATATATGTCGAGCTCGTGTCATGAACTTAGTGCACTCGTAAATTACTTTTGAGATATTTAATGTGTTACATTCTTACATGGAAATCTTTTGGTCCTTACTTCTATTACATTTACTAAACCTGTGAATTCACCAACTTTATGTTGCGTTTTAAAGCATGTTTTTCTCAGGTCCATAAGGTACGAGAAACAAGGATACATTGGTGGTCATCATTTTGGAGTCATTACTATAAAGATTTGGATGCATTACATTTTGGAATATTTGTTTATGGTGTCTTAAAATCTTTAACTTTCATGGATGAACTAATAAGCCTTCGGCAATTGTAACAAACAATCTATTAATCCAATGTATCAAATTTTAAATGACTCATGATAGAGTCGTTCTCCTTATCTCTGTGTTGTTGATTATTGAAGTAACATTCCCAATCCCATACTACCGCAGCGACCCATTTTGGGGTTTTTACATGCATCATTCCAGAATTGCTTAGAAAGTAAAGATCCCAGTTCAGTATAGTTCTACCACGCTTAAATGAGATTACTGTTTTTTTTTCTTTCAGCTACACCATTTTGTTTTGTGTGTATAGTGTAGAAAGAAATTTTTTGAGAGATTCCCTTGTCTCATCAAAGAAAACTCTCTTAAGCTCATGGATTTCAAAAGTCAATCCATATTCATTTCTGATTTTTTTTTGACCTTATATCATTTTGGTTTTCTACCATCCAGATAAAAGACATAATCATTTCAGGTGCTTGACTCTTCTTCCTAAGAAAGTATACCCATGTGTACCTTGAGTACTCATCAATAATGAATAGAGTATATTTCTCATGATTTATGGACATTGGACTTACTGGTCCAAACAAGTCCATATGAAGAAGATGTGATAGAGAAGTTTTGTTTAGTTTCGAATGAAGCTCTATGGTGATTCCCTTTTTCACATGCTGTGCAAGGTTTATCCTTTGAATAAACTAGGGAAGGAAGACCAAGAACTTTGTTTTGTTTTGTAAGTTTATTAATGTTCTTGAAACTGAGGTGTAATAGCCTTTTATGCCATAGTCAGTTTACACTTTCTGAGGCTTTGGGAAAGAAGCAGGCTCCATTTGGAGTTAGTGATGACATGTCAAGGACATATACACCATTTCTTCTAAGTGCTATCAGGACAATTTCTTTTTTAGCATTAAATATTGTTCCTTGCTTATCATCAAACTGTATAATATACTTAGCATCACAGAGTTCGCTAATGCTGATTAGATTGTACTTAAGACCATTTACAAAGGCTACTTTTGTAAAAATATACCCCTACAGTTTATTGAACCATATCCCTCAGTAATACAAGATGAGTTATCACCAAACACTACCTTAGGACATGGTTGCTCTACATATTTGTGCAGATAACTCTTGACACTAGTCATACTCCTTGACCATCCACTATCCAGGTACCAGATGGGCTCCCTGATGTGTCTCTGCATAAATAATAAACTTAGGTTAGTTTCTTTTGTGAACCCACTTTTTGGTGGGCTCCCTGGCCTTTGCAGCCTGAATTTTCTCACCTCTTTTGAAGTGATCAAAACTCCATTGGTGGTCCAGAGAAACGCGAGAGTGTACAAAGTGCTTCCAACCAAGTAATGACACATTAGACGCGTCCAATGCAGGAACTCATAGACTGAGAGAATTCAGGTAGTACTCCTCCTCTAATCTGAATAACACGATTGTGTCCTGACACGTATAGGATCAAAGACTTCCAAGCAGATTCCAACACTCATGGGGAGAGAGCGAGCGGGTAGTTTTCTATAATTCATACAGGAAAGTGACATTTGCTAAACCATAGTGTGTGCATGGTAGGAAAGTCTTTGCCTTTGCTTTTAGGATTTGCTTAAAAGAAGATGCATATTGATAAGGTTGAGCCTTGTAGCTCTCACTTCTTTTTAGTAAAGCAATATACATCTCATGATCAGAGGTCCTATGATCCTCCTTTTTGCATATCATGCAGTAGAGAATCCTATAGCAATCAGTTAAATAATTGGTATAGTGATAGAGTTCACACTTAAGTTGTGGCTTTTGAATAGGCTTGGGCCTGAGTAATTTTAATGAGCGAATATTCTAAACTTTGGGTTTAGAATCTTAACGCATTTTAGATGAATCAACTGATTTGGATGACTCAGCCTTTTGAATCTTTGAATTTGATTCTTGAGTCTTTTGGTCAGAGTTGACCTTTTCATCTATTAACATCTAAACAAGTTTAGTTAATTTATTTAATTTTTATTCTTGTTCAGTGTCTTTGACTTCAGTAGGAACTAAAGGTGTGGTTTGCTTAGTTTCACTAACAGTGACAGTTCCTGAAACACTCTTGGTAGAAGAATCATGTGCTTTAGGCTTTGTGTGTTTCATGATACCTAATCCTGGTCTTTCTTTTGGATAGTGGGGTTGAAAGGTCAATGGCATTACCTCTGGGCTTGGTGAAGCTCCCTGAAGATTTTTCAAGGGAGGTAGTGGAGTAAGGAATTCAGCTTCAGAATCTTTGGATGATTCAGGGGTATTTGAAGTTTCAAAAGACTCATTGACAGCTTGACTTTCATGACCTAGAATTCTTCCAGTATTAAAGTTTGGAAGTTTGCTGTCAAGATTGAGTCTCTAAACCTAATATTTGGTTTTTGGAACCATTTCTTGGTCATACCCTATGGAAGCAGGAACGAAAAGATTTTCATTTTCATTCATTTTAGATGATGACTCAGTGAGGCCATTCACACAACCAAAACTTGCTTCTTATTGGTCGAGGAATTTGTCTCACTAATACATTGACTAACCTTTTTTGAGCTAGTAGATAAGACACATATTTTCCCTTGATACTTTTTCTCCTCTTTGAGTTGTTCTTGAAGAGCATGATTTAACTTTGTAAGTTCAGTGTTTTGAATTTGAAAAGTGACAGCATCAAGCTTGGCTTGTTTTAAGATTAGCAATTCATCTCTACACTTATTTAATTCAAAACTATTTTGTTATACTTAGAAAGTAAGTTTAAATACGTTGCACTTACATCAACTTAAGATCAAGTTGATATACTTTAGGTAATTTTGGCCAATTGGCATCTTTCATCCATAAGAATAAGTGTTACCATTCTTATGGAGATGTCGACCCATTTAACCATTATGACATGACCTCTTTCCACAGTGAGCCATCATCATCTAGAGCCTTCGAGTTACCGTTTGACTGATACCGTTCTTCCTCATCCAGTAAACCCTTCCTATCCCAATCAAAGGTTTCAGCGACTACGCCTTTATTCTTTGGTTGGAAGTTCGTTGGGTTTTGAGAACTTGAGAGACTTGCCTTAAGGAGTGCAAGCTTAGCTTTCATCTTCTTGTACTCAGCCTTGTAATCTTTCTGAAACTTTGGATCAGATTGATTATTTAAGTTAGAAGAGGACTGAATAAGTTTTGGAGTAAACTTTAGTTGAAAGCCTTTAGACACTGATGAGTAATTATTCACTGGTGATTTGTAAGAAGTTTCAGACGTTTTAGAAAATCAGTCTCTTGCAAAATGACCTTTGTTGCCACATTTGTAACATTCAGTGTTTTCATTTGCCTTTTAACTTGAGAAATTGTTTCTTCTTTTTATAAACGTGATTTCTGAAGTTTGACCCGAAAGGGCTCTTCACCTGGAATACTCAAATATCTAAGTCTCTTAGATAACTCATCACTATACCTATTCCATCTACTTCATTATCCAAGAGATTTCTTGGACAAATCCCCCCACGGTTTGACGCGGGCTCGTAATGACATTTGTTACAGAATACCGGAGCGCGAGGCATTAGAAATGGAGTCTGCTTGAGGATTAGTAATAAGGCCTTTTTCTGCGCGGTGTTAGAATAGAGAGCCTCTCTTTAGATTAGGTTTACGTCCCCTACATAAGACAAACCTCTCATAGATATCTGCAAGTCAAGATGGTCTGAGTATGATTGGCATCCTTAGTCCCTGAGAGAATGGTTAGCCACTTTTTCAAGGAGACTAGTTCACAAGAAACCAACATTGATTTTTCGTGTTTTAGTAGAAGGTTAACACCATCCATTTTGCAAGCTCATTGAGCAGGGTCTTATAGCGGGTATAGGTCTATGAGAGACTTTCAGTGGACTTTGCCCTAAAAGTTTGATACTCAAGTTTCAGATCCATGATCCTATTTTCCTTGGTATCTGAGGGACCTTCAAAGCTATGAACCAAGTCAGTCCATGTTTCTTTAACTGAAACACAACTAATGACAGATTCCATTATGTCATCTGGCAGACATGACATAATTATGCTTTTCAGGCGCTAGTCTTGAATGACCACCCTCCTCTCATTAGGAGTCCATTGGGACTCATGCTTAGCATCAACTTCGGCAGTTTTTGGATGAAATGGCCCATCCTTAATACATTTTAAGTAATAGGGTTCCATTCCCGCTAAGTAGCAAAGCATTCACTTTTTCCATTTATTAAATTTTCCCAGCTCTAGTTTAGGAGCAATAGTATCGTAGATACCTTTCTTTTTGTCAACTAGCTGGGGTACATCATTTATTGCAGCCATTTAAGGATCTAGGTTTTAAAAAATTTAAGTAAATTTGTGTTAAGTAAGTTTTACAAACCTGAGGCTCTTATACCACTTGTTGTTCCCACTTAGTTAGTGAACAATAACTACAAAGTTATCATTAACTAACTCATGGCTAGCAAGTAAAGAAAACAGTTTGTTGTTTGAAAAGATTTTTATACGTAGATATAGCTAGTAAGTAAAAGACACAAAAATAACTTTTCAACATTTAACTCTTTTTATTAAGAATTCTACCCCCATTGTATGTGGAACTACAATGGGGATTGAATGACAAAGTGTGTGTATGTGATCTCCACACTAATAACTTTGCATATCGTATCTTCCTTGATGGATACGGCGTATTGGTTGTCAGAACAATAATCTTTAAAATATCTTTGTTTAAGCTCCAGAATGCGTGCCTTTTAGTTAATATTCACCAAGTACTCCATAGTTACTGCAATTCTCAAATATAATTGAATAAGTAACAATTCTTTGCAATAATTATACAAAATGGGTTAATTACATGGGATAAATGATGCTATAAAATAGACGTTATTTGATGTTATCAGTCTCCATTACAATTTCTATTCAAAGTATGGGATAAATGCTCTTTCTAAGTTTAGTCTTGACATTGAACTTGTCTTATACCCTCTTTAGGATAAGTTGAGTTCAAGAGATAAGAGCTTGGACTTATCTGCTTTCAAACTATCCCGCCTATTCTTCAGTCTCTTGTCTTCAGGGTCTTCTAGTTGTTGGAGATCGTTTGGGGCTCAGTGAGTCTATTGACACAACTCACTAAACCCATCACCTTCTTCTTTGGCTCAGGCTTCATCTACTGAGTACCGCCTCACTGAATACTAGAGTCTTTCTTGTAGACTCAAGCTGAGCATTTTGAAGGTAACTCACTGAGCGACTATTTACTTAGTGACCTTGAATTGTTAAAGGATATTTACAGTTAGGTTATTTTGTATTCAAATCCTAAGTGAAAGATCAGTAGGCAATGAATGGCCTAACAATGTCCCCTTATTTGGATATAAATATAGCCTAAGTGTTTGTCAGTGTGAGTGAGTAAATACAGCTTCTTCTCACACTGAGTCTATAAAGAAATTAAGGGATACTTGTAACAAAAAGTACTTCATTAATTTGATTACAAGATCCTATCATCTATTACAAAATACAATACAAAGATAACCATAGGAGTGCTTAGTCTATCTGGTATCCTAATGCTTCTAGCTTAATGTTGGTTTGTTTATTAAGTGCAATGATTTCTTCTCTCGAGGTGGCATATCATTCTTAAGACTTAGGCGTTACATCATCCTAAGACCTAGACACGTTAATTCTGTCACAATTAAAGCATCCACATAAAGCATCCTTATTTGCTGATTATAATCTATCTTAGGGATTAAAGCAATGGTGATCTTGTTAAACCCTAGCTCATAGAGACTTTACCCACTTACCGCTTAATGGCAATCTATACACTAGTAGTCCACTTGTCCAACTATCCAATGGAATCAGAACGTTATTTGTTGAATTATCTAGGTCACCTGCTAGTCAACACGATCAATAAACCATTGGCAGTATCCAATTAACTAGTTAAGCCCGAAGCGTATCCTAGACACAGACTTAGAAGGACAATATTTATGTAACTATTATTCTAGGTGTATAAATTACTATATGGAGAGCTATCCCGGACTCTAGATCCGCTTGGTCCACTTAGCTAGATACAGTTGGAATGCAGTGCATACAAAGCACGCTAACAAGTATATTTAATAAACATCAACAAGGGGCCCATTTTTTTTTTTTTTTAAAAAAACAACGATAACTCAAGAAACAATATAAACAAATACCAAACATTCAGATCTTCATAATAATGGCTAATACCCGAAGGTATTAGCCTTTAAATGTCATAATAAATACAAGAGTAATAATTTAGCCAAGGTAAACTAACCGAGTTAACGAATGATACCAAAAATTGAACGATTACTAAAGTATATGGAATTACACGATGTCTCCTATGGAGTTGAATACATTGCTCGACCTCTTCTACTCTTTTTCTCCTCTGAAAATTGACTTTTGTGGTTTAGGTATTGAGAATATGATTTAGCACACTTAAAACTCGTTTTTAAGTTTTCTATTTATAATGTTTGGAAGTCGGTTCAATATGGCGTATCCAATGGGTTGGATACGGCGTATTGGGGATTTCTTGGAGTAGGGACCACGTTTGATATCTTCTAGAATATTATATTGATTCCATATCTTGAATACGGCGTATTGAGTCCTCTGGATACGGCGTATTGGTCTTTATCCTTCTATGGTCTTTTGGTGAGTGCAGGCACGAATACGCCGTATCTTCTTGATGGATATGGCGTATTGGTCTTCAGAATCGTAATCTTCAAAATATCTTCATTTAAGCTCTAGAATGCGCGCCTTTTGCTATGTTTCACCAATTACTCCATAATTACTACAATTCTCAAATATAAACGATTAAGTAACAATTCTTTGCAATAACTATACAAAATGGGTTAATATCGTGGGATAAACGATGCTATAAAATAGACGTTATTTGATGTCATCAAATATCCCCCCACTTGAATCCTACTTGTCCTCAAGTAGCCTTTAGAAGTTTACAAAAATGTATCCCTAAGGATATTTTCCGTTAAAGCATTTATTCGATCTATTACAAGTACACAACCAAACACCTTACGAAATAGGAAGATGAAAACACTCAAATCACTCAACTAATCTATGTGGTAACATGTAACTAATTCACTCAATTGCTCGGTCGTGATGAGTATTCTATCATAAGCTTGGCAATGATACACATCTCCACCACTAAAGCCAAGGAGTAACAAGTTTATAAAGGTAAATATGGGTTTTTGTATGGAAAGGCGTACGGTTGATTACTCTAACTAATCTTTCATCGATACCAATGTTCCAGGAGGGCGACAAAGACCACACATACACACCCGAATCCACAGGATAGACACATGTGACTGCTCATTCCCACCTCAAAAAAGCTAAAGATTAGGACTAGTAGAGTAATTTAGGGTAGGAACCTTCTAACTTTCACCAAAAGTCGTAAACCAACGAGGCAGCTGAGACATGCATACACACCTGAATCACTGGGATAAAACATACAGCTCGATAAATCCCCGTTCGAGTAAACCTGCGGTTAATCCATCAGGTGGGAGAAGTAAAATTGTTTATAATAATAAATAGAAAACAAATAGTAAGGACTAAGATACAAGTTGCTAGACACTTATTTTCCCGACCGTTATTATGACAAAGACACTACTATTTACAACATCTTGATCATAGATCAAAAACAACAACCTAAGTTGGCGTTCCCATAACGGTCAACTTCCCAATCATCCCAAAACTTTACATACTCTACAAGGTAAGTGGCGATATCTTCCACTTTGTACAATACTCTACATCGTTGATTTTCTTTGACGTATCAACGAATAATCGATCCTTCGTATAATTCCTTTGGTAATTCTCTTTTGCGAGACGATTATCTACAAACTTTTTTTCTCTCCTTTTTTGCTAACTAAACTTCAAATCTCGGTGTAGTTTTACCATCTTCACGATCATAATAATTTTGGATAATTCCTTCAGCAATTTCTTCGTTCTTCGGATTCACCATTAATTGTGAATGTAGTAAAATCACATGAGCTTTGACTACTAATATACATTCCCATTTGCAATGTGCAAATTTCCAACCGCACCAAAGATAGAAAATGACACAAGACTCAGGAAATACAGACTTTACACTTTAAGCAACTAGCAACTGTAAATTAAACTTAATCTAACAGGGTAGGTTAAGGTGTAAGGGTGTAACGAAACAAATAATTGGTGTAAATTCCTAAAGGATTGGCTCTACGGGTTGTTCTAGTGGATCATCACTCTAAAGATGAGAGTGGAAGGGTTTAAACTAGAGGTTAACTAACCGGTGTAGTTAGTTAATAAACAACATGTATAGGCAGTTTGGTTGTAATCCTAAGATTTACCAATTTAAACAAGTTACTCCATCTAAATCCATAGTACTCATCACTGTAGTCTCGAGTGATATACCAAGCCAAGTTTTAAAGTCTACAACATCACCGGCACACTCATATTTTGTGGAATTTGGGTAAACATTTAGAAACGGAAAGGTTAAATCCTCACAATATCTAACAAGGGTTATTGTGTGCGGGTTATGTAACATGTAATTTCACAAAAGTATGCTTGAAATTTTTTAAATTTGAGCATAATTTAAGCCTTTTATTGTGAAAAATAGGACAAGTAAACATTCTAATTCCATCCCCCACTTGAATTATACAACGTCCTCGTTGTATATGTAAAACATTAAATACGGGAATTTAAAAAGAATTAGAATGAGAAACTCCGCTGATATTTGCTCGGTAGATTCTCCAAGTTGCGTTTATGAGCAAGATCTTGTGTTGAATACCCGTCTTGAGGTTTCAAGACTCCAACACTTTAATATTTCCAGATTTGTAAATTCTTCACCAATATTCATTAATATTTCCTTCACGAGATCTTGTGTAAAATATAGGAAAAACAGGCGCATTCCTATCTTGGTATCTACAGTTAATTTAAACTAAACTAAAACAAATTAAATACGGGTCAGACTGTAGATACGGCGTATCAAGTAGATAAATACGACGTATTCGCAAAACTGACAATAATGTTTTTAAAGCGCATGAAAAATAAAGACTGATAACATCCAGACATTCAATACGCTGTATGGTTTGGGGCAGATATGCCGTATTGAAGTTTGGAAAGACAGACTCGATAACAAATTTAAATAACATTCTGGGTTGTCTCCCGGGAAGCACTTTTGTATACAGCGAAGTCTTTAAGTTAGACTTTTCTTCAGCTTCTCTTTTTACTCCAACTCATGCACGCTAATGTGCCCGCGTGTGAGCCATTCTTCCATTGATGGAACTCGGATAAAGTCGGGTCCTAGATTCAAAACTCCTTTGTAGAATCCCTTAAGCTTTTGGTATGCGTGTAAGATTATGTTTATCTTATCATTCTCACTTACCTTCAGTAATGGTGGGATCTTGTTGCATTGTTCATTAGTTTGGCGTTTAAACTTTGGATGTGATTGCACTATTTGGTAAGTTACTTCATTATCACCATTGTAAAGGGTAATAATCCCTTTAAACCGTTTTGTTTTAATCCCAACTTCTCTCAAGAATGGTTCGCTAAAAATAATATCGCCCATTTCATTATCACGATAAGCATCCATATCCTCCAAAACTGCAAAGTCAGTCATAACAAAAAAAGTTCCAATAAAGATAGGCACATTCATTAAGGCTCCTACAACATTATTCCCTTTGTACACCATCTTATTTTTCATTATTGAATTATGAAATTTTCTTGACATCATGTTGACATAGAATAATGGGAAAAAGTTAGCGTGAGTAAATTCAAATCCTATCATGCATGAAAACTTTAAGTTGTGATCACAATCTATATGGATCTTCTTATCATCATCACAATAATTAATCTAGGGTTATCTCATTCCAGTGTTCAAAGATCTTCATCCCTAGTTCTAAATTCCTTAATTACCTTACCTTCCTCAATGGTGGGCATTAAATTATCTCCTTGATTTCTTCTAAGCTCAAATGGTTCATTTAGATCATTTAATTCAATGTAATCTTCTGAGAAAGGGTCTAATGATCTATTTAATACCAAAGTCTCTCCCATAAGCCTAGCTTCTAAATCAACTCCATTCTTTCTCTCAAACTTAGCATACATACCCTCTTAATTATACTACTAGCAGGTTTAACACTTTTGAAAATAAGCTTTTCTTCCCCAACCCTCAAAGTAATCTTTCTTTTGTAAACATCAATCTTAGCATGGGCGGTAGACAAAAATGGTCTTCCGAGGATCAAGGGTACTTTGACATCCTCAGGCATATCAAGAATATATAAGTTCTATTGGGAATAGGAAATTTTTCCAATTCCTACTAGTACGTTTTCAGCTATTCCTTTTGGATATTTTACAGTCCTATCTGCCAATTCCACTGTCAACCTAGTGTGAGCTAATTCACCTAATCCTAAGTTAAGGTAGGTCGAGAGAGGCATAACACTAACGCTAGCTCCTAAGTCAACAAGGGCGTTGTCAAAACAAAAATCATTAATAAAGCAAGGTAAAGTGAAACTTCCTGGGTCTTTCTCCTTTTGGGGTATGGCGTTGTTGATATGTGAAGCTCCATAAGCTTTCGTGAATTTTGGTCCATAATTCCCCTCTTCTTCACAGTAATGATTATCCAAACGACTTAGAAAAGGAACCGTCATTTGTCTTGACTTGTATAACAATGTACTGTTCTGTCCAGAGGATACGGCATATTGGTTTGATCCAATACTGTGTATCGAGTTTGAATAAGCTTCAACAGTGGTTGAAATCGACTTGACTTGGTCTCTCGGGTTTGTTTCAGTTGAGCTTGGTAGGCTTCCAAATCCTCTCTCCTGTAGTACCTTGCTCATTTGCCTGATTTGTATTTCTAAAGTTTTGATCGATGCTCCTTGGTTCCTTATTGCAGCATCTGTCGAAGCTCGGATTTCTTTGATCAAGTTAGAGTTTTCTTCGTGTCTTTTTGCTGATTCACTCATGAATTTGCTCAGGGTATCTTCCATAGATTGCCTTCGTTCTTGGAATGAAGGATTGGCGTTGTTCCTTTGATAGTACCCTGGAGCAGTTGCTCTATATCCCCCACCTTGAAAAGGTCCACCAAATTATGTGTAGTAAGCTTCTTCTAGGGCATTCCCTTCTTCTTTTGTGGGCAATCCTTGGGTAATAGGGTCCTTTGCATTGCTCACATCCAACCTGAGCAGCATAAACTTTTTTATTCACTTTGTTGATCTCTCTTCTAATATTGTTTAATTATGCTTGTATCGCAGCTAATCCGTCAGAAGTCTCAGTACTTCTTCCTCTTGATGTTCCATTGTGCCATTTTTGAGAGTATTCAGCCATTTCTTCTTCTTCTTCTTCTTCCTCTGAGTAATTTTTGTCAGAAAGTAGATTGAAATCCGGAGATCTCAATTCGTCAAGGCTAAGTGACTTGAAGTGTTTCTTTGATGATCTAAATTCTCATTCAGGATCTTTGTAAGGTGTGTATAGTTTGTCCGTTGAACTCCTTGTCATGCACTACCTGAAATAAGGGATAAACAATCAGTAGGATTTGTTCCGAAGGAAGGTAGATAATTTTTTGCACGAAAATTAATTATCTTAGTTTCTGTCCCAGACGATCGATACGCCGTATCCAATGGAAGTGGATGCGCCGTATTAATTTGTTGAGATGAATATGTTGTATTAGACAGAGAACTGGATACGCCGTATTCAGTGGGATTGGATACACCGTATTCAGCTATCGACCAGAATAGTGTATTCAAGAAAAACAATTAAATACGCAAACAATTAAACACACAAATATACAAGCAAACAATTAAAGATAAATATACAAATATTACAGAATATACAAGAATATACACTAATCCTAAGGGTTAGATCTAATCTAATGTTAAAAACCAAAATATCAAAATAAAAATCAAGATTAATTTTCACTCCCCGGCAGCGGCGCCAAAAACTTGATGTGTTGTAGTGTAGGGTTATTTTTTATATGATTCAAGTTTTAAATTTATATTTTGCCGACTCAACCAAAAACAACACTTTAACAGGCAGTGTACCCGATCGGTAGTAGTTTCGTGGTAAGTAGGGTGTCGATCACTGAGAGCGAGGTTAAATCTATCAATTTAATTAATATCTTGGTTATCTAATCTATGTTAATTCTATTCTAATCCTATGTTAAACCTATGTCAGTCTAAATCCTAATTCTAATGGAAAAGGGGGGGTTTTTAGCCTGAGAGACTGGCACGGTTTGGTTGGTGACTACAATCAATTCAAGAAACTGTTACCCACGCAAGCTAATTAACAAAAGATAAAAGAGCGGTTGAACCTTATATAAGAAAACTATATTAACCATTATTAATCTGATTAGAACGTTGGTTTGTTTATTTAGTGCAATGATTTCTTCTCTCGAGGTGGCATATCATTCTTAAGACTTAGGCGTTACATCATCCTAAGACCTAGACACGTTAATTTTGTCACAATTAAAGCATCCGCATAAAGCATCCTTATTTGCTGATTATAATCTATCTTAGGGATTAAAGCAATGGTGATCTTGTTAAACCCTAGCTCATAGAGACTTTACCCACTTACCACTTAATGGCAATCTATACACTAGTAGTCCACTTGTCCAACTATCCAATGGAATCAGAACGTTATTTGTTGAATTATCTAGGTCACCTGCTAGTCAACACGATCAATAAACCATTGGCAATATCCAATTAACTAGTTAAGCCCGAAGCGTATCCTAGACACAGACTTAGAAGGACAATATTTATGTAACTATTATTCTAGGTGTATAAATTACTATATGGAGAGCTATCCCGAACTCTAGATCTGCTTGGTCCACTTAGCTAGATCCAGTTGAATGATAGGTCGCATACAAAAGCGCGTAAACAAGTATAAATTGATAAACATAAACAAGCATACAACGATAAATCAAGAAATCGATATAAACAAATACCAAACATTTAGATCTTCATAATAATGGCTAATACCCAAAGGTATTAGCCTTCAATCGTCATAATAAATACAAGAGTAATAATTTAGCCAAGGTAAACTAACCTAGTTACGAAGATAATACAAACTGAACGTTACTAAGTTATGGATTACGCTATGTCTCCTATGGAATGACTACGTTTCTCGACATTTCTACTTATTTTTCTCCTCTAAAAATCGACTTTTGTGGTTTAGGTATTGAGAATATGATTTAGCATACTTAAAACTTGTTTTTGAGTTTTCTATTTATAAGGTCTGGAAGTTGGTTCAATACGGCGTATTCAATGGGTTGGATACGGCATATTAGGGATTTATTAGAGTAGGGGTCACGTTTGATATCTTCCAGAATATTTTATTGAATCCATATCTTGAATACGGCGTATTGAGTCCTCTAGATACGGCGTATTGATCTTTGTGGTATTTTGGTGAGTGTAGGCACGGATACGTCGTATCTTCTTGATGGATACGGCGTATTGGTCTTCAGAATAGTAATCTTTAAAATATCTTCATTTAAGCTCCAGAATGCACGCCTTTTATAACACCCTGTGTTTTCAAGTCTTTGACGACGTCAATAAATGTACTATTTATTTTTAGTATTGTACGTGTTTGCTTTAAATTGTAAACGTTAAGTTAATCGGTACTCCAAAAAATTAGCGTTTCAATGTAAACGGGCACCAAACACAATTAAATGTTTTCATCAAGCAAAGGGTTATATAATTATGTGAGGATAATTATTAACTTTTTCATTTTTATTTTTATCGGATACGTAAAGTGTATACGTTTCGCGATAAATTGCGTTTAGGCACTCCCGGAACCACAAAAACTTTTCTACGCTTCAACAAATACCCACTTTTATACCCAATACATAAAATTTACTCAAATATATCATATATATCTCATTTATGCCGAAATTCTTGTTATAGATGCAAAGTTATACAAGAAATTCAAGGAAAACTCTTCCTTTGGTCAAATGTATACCATACTTCATCATGTCCTAACCATACCTAGCATACTTTGACTAAGGGCCATCCTAAGACTAAGACCCCCCCCCCTTACTTGAACCTTACTTTGACTCCTAGACCTTGTCTTGCACCATAACTTTCATTCTATACTAGAGTTATATCACTTAACACTTTACACTTAGTAAAATTCAACATACCTCCCGTAGCTCGCTACAATCTCTCGGCATTCAAACCCACCACACAGACCCATACAAAATTTTATCCACCATACACACTTCATACAATCCATTATAGACTATCTCTAAGGTGTTTCCATCCATTGAATCACCATTTACAAGTATTAAGCAAGTAAAAGAAAACTAGGGTTTTGTTAAGGAAAGTAAGGGTTTATAAGTGCAAGCTTGGTTTTTGTGGCTAAACAAGGGTTTAGTACTAGCTCATCATCATCATCATACATCTTAAGGTCCACTTAAACTCTTTATGTTCTCATAATTTTCATTTTTATGCATATGATTATTCTATTTAGCTTAAATCACCATTTAGGATTTTAATCATGTAAAAAGGAGTTTTTAATTGTTATCATCATAATGTACACATTTATATATCTTATGATGTTATTGACATCATGTTAAAATGGTCACACAAGTAATTTACACTCTTGGTTAAGTATGAAAATGATTATGGGATAATTAGGGTTTTCATGTTTTCAAAATATGTTTCAAGTTAAAGAAATACTTAAGACATGTTAAGGTTAATTATGAACTTATATTGATGTTAGATAATCATTAAAATAAAGTTATAACAAGATGGGAAGACTTGTATGTTAATGATTATTGTATAAAAGTAGCCATATGTAAAACTAGTAAATTATGGTAAATATTAAAGTTGTGGTTTGTAAGTATATTGATGGACTATATAAAAGTTGGACACATGAGGACTTGGATGGACAAATGGACATTTATTATATGTATGATATATAACACATATGATATATAAGACTTGTGGTAAAATACAAAGTGTTTAAAGTTTAATGAAAGGTTAAAAAATGGAACTTAACAAACTTAACCAATCTTGCCTGTCTAAAATTTCAATTTATGACATAATCAATTTTATATTTTTATAAGATAATACCTTTCACGCGATTCGAAAAGGTAAGAAACTTGTTAAACGGATTAATAACGAGAAAGATACGTCTAAAAACGAGTTATACGTTAATAAAGCGAAGTCGTAAGTATATTTTTATAAAACATTTTTTATAAAAATTTTAAACAGCATGGGTCAATATTTTTAATTAAATAATCACACTTTTAGGATTCCAAAAATGATAAAGAATACGTAAAATTTTTCAATTAATAACGACTGAGTTATGAATTTCGCGAGTTTACGACAATTTATACTTTTATAAACTATTTTTATAAAGGTTACTTTCATGGACAGAAAGTTATATTTTTGTAAACCTCATAAATTATAGAACTTTCAAATACGAGACACGTCCCTCGAAGAATCATTAAAAACGGAGCATATAACGAATAAAATACGAACATTTACGGGTTTTACACGATACAAATTACGAATTTAATAAAGAACTCACGTCTGATGTGGAACAGTAAAAGTTACTGTTCGCAGAGGGTCAAATACGGAAAATGTCAAATTATGATACTCGTCTTAATACGAAAAGCATGGACATATGAAACGCGAGAATCGGGCTTTAAAACGCGGGAAGTTACGCCAGTTTTACATAATCGGTAATTATAACGTTTTAACTTGTTAAGCACAATTTTTCCAAAACCATTAGTTGGTGATTGAGCTATATAGAATATTATGTGGTTATCAAAGTACTATATTACTAGGGAGTTTCATAATGAGGCATCTTCGGATGGCGTTTCGACGAGTTGTTGGATTTACGATTTAAAGTGTCCTAACTCCTCGAACGTCATGTCATGACCTCTTTAATTATGATAGCCCGAACGATAGTACGATGTAACACTTTAGGATTATATTCAATGTTGTAGATTAAAGTACTCGGTACTTATACGGCCTAAATTTAATTAGGTTGCATTTGATCAATTCGCGTGACGCGTTAATTGTGATACACTTGGCATTACTCACTCAAGGTGAGTTCATAGCCCCACATTTTACATGCTTTTGTTTTATAAAGTTTTTGGGGGTGAAAAAACATGCAATGCTTTAATTTGGCACAGTGTTATATTAATGTTATGATTACGTGTTGCCTAAGTAGCGATAACCCATATCTGAGCCCATTATCATGAACTGTCAATTGCGGGATTGTGAGCGCGAATGTTATTAATAGATCTATTGGGTTTGACAAACCCCGTTCGGGTGATTAGCTATCACTAGACAAACGAGACGATATACCCATGTGAATAAAGGATGGTGCGGTTAGAACATCACCACGGGCACTGTAGGCTTTAATTTGGTATTTCATACACGTCAAGCTTCTGTGTCATGAGCTTTGCGCAACGTAATTAAATTTTATATGATGTCTGCTTCGTGTTTGCATTATCATACACTGGGAAATCTGTGGTCCTACAATATATGATATATCAAACCTATGAATTCACCACATATGTTGACGTTTTAAAGCAATGTTTTCAGGGGGATCTAATAAGAACATGGTTGCGATGGATACATTGGTGGTTTGGATTTGGATGTTTGCATTAAAGATTTTGTCGCATTTCATTTTTGTTATCTGTTATGGGTATGGAAAATCTTTGTATTTGATTAAGTGAACAAGTTAAGCTACGGGCTTATGTAACAATGACTTTGTTAAATCCAATGTATCGTTTTCAAACGACTTTTTGGTCGTTCTATATATCTCTTGTGTTGTTGATCCATAAAGTAACACGCCCCGGACCCATATTCCGCTGCGACCCAATTTGGGGGTGTTACAGATTGGTATCAAGAGCCAAGGTTATAGAGAACCAGGTCAAATGTTTTTGCTGGACTATAACCGTTTTCAAGAGTTGTTTTTATAAACAAAGGGATTACACGGGACATACATATGTGCATACATTCATGCATACACTACTTGTTGCATTAGTTGGTTGGACTAGATGCATTCATAATTAATATACATGTTATAACTATAAATGTATATTACTATAAGAGTCTTATATGGAATACTAATATAAGCTATCTTTGGATTTTCAGATTCAGTCATGTCAGATTCTGAGGAATCAGGGATCACGTATACGGCAGTATCCAGTCCATTTGAGGACCTATCCGATATAGGTTCACCTCGAGCTGATGATCATGAGTTACTCGAGCCACCTTACATGCTAGAGGACCCGTACGCAGAGGCCGCTCTTCAGGCACCACCCTCTCCCGATTATGTGCCTGGCCCAGAGGAGCCTGAGCAGGCACCACCCTCACCTGATTATGTTCCAGGTCCGGAGCATGATGATGACGAGATCGTTGCTGAGGACCAGCCGTATGCTGAGGATGCCTCACCTATTGCACTATCACCTGATTACGTTCCGGAGTCTGATCCTGAGGCAGACCCGGAGGAGGATGGCGATGAGGACCCTGAGGAGGATCCTATCGACTATCCTGCTGATGGAGGAGACGATGGAGACGATGAGATGGACATAGAGGAGGATGAGGATGACGATATGGATATCGAGGCTGAGGAGGAGGATGAGGATGACGAGATGGATGTTGAGATTGACGAGGAGGCGGAGGAGGAGCACCTAGCTCCTGCCTACCCAGTAGTTGTTGCTTTACCAGCTACTGCCCCGTCTGCAGAGGAGACTGAGCCATTTGAGACCGATGAGTCTGCGGCCACACCACCACCTCACCCTGCATATCGGATGACAGCTAGGATTTCCATTCCAGAGCCATTACCTGTACCAGCATGGTCTGATTCTGAGGTTGCCAGATTACTTGCTATATCTTCCCCACCAGCATCACCACTATCTCCATGGTCTTCATCACCACCACAGATTCCTTTCCCATTATCACCACCTTTACCTGTATTGACAGCACCACCTCCTAGTCCTATTCGATCATTGGGCTATCGAGCTGCCACGATTCGGATGAGAGCTGAGGCTGCAGCTACTTCCCATTCACTACCATTACCACCACCCTTCATACTCTCCCCCACTAGACCAGATGCACCACCACCCTTGCCTACATCAGCTCCTACTTCATTCCCACCACTATCATTACCCACTGACAGTCATAGAGAGGGCAGACCCGAGGTTAACCTACCACCTCGGATGGGATTAGGTCTCGCACTGGGTCCCGGGTATGAGGTCGGAGAGAGCTCCGCCGCTGCTGCTGCTAGACCAGCTGGAGGTTTTAGGGCAGATTACGGCTTTGTTGCCACTATGGACAGGCAGATTAGGCGTGACCCTGAGAGGTACGTTGGATATGGGATCACAGATTCATGGGATGAGATTGTTGAGACTTTACAGAGAAAAAGGAAGCTCGGTTAGCACCGATACAGAGTTGGGTGCACACATGAGGGGCGGTTTGAGTCGTTGGTTAGACGAGATACAGATGAGATTTACACGAGGTTGGATGATGAGCAGGGGCAGAGACAGTTATTGGCCGGTCGGGTCAATATGTTGTTTCGGGATAGACGTACTCATGCATACACGTAGGTCATGGAGTCGAGGCTGGCAATGTCCAGGAGAGGCTGGAGACGAAGCTATGGATTCGGAGCGTCTTGTCATGGATGGGGTTATATCTCTACGGTCCACAGTCTTATGTCAGATGGAGGAGATCACTAGAGTTACAAGTCAGCCGATCGTAGGAGGCAGAGCAGCGATGTCAGAGTTGCTTAGAGAATAGGACCGCAGGAGGCGGGAGGAGATGAGAGAGCTGAGAGCTGCTGATCGCAAACGACAGCAGCAGTTATTCAGGACCTTGACTGCTATGAGAATTACAGAGGGAGGATGGTTCCACTACAGGGGACTAGTCACCCACATTGCAGGAAAGGTGATGACATTGCAGGGACGGTTGCTACCTTACAGGCGACAGCAGGGACTCTGCTGGGGGTCCGGCACGAAGAGCTACCAGTGGACACTGGCAGTTGTTCTTGAATTAGTTTTGTTATGGCTAGTCATATTTGTATTTTGCCACTACGTTTACGGGTTTTATCCCGGCTAGTAAGGCTTTAGGTTGTTATGTTTATTTTGTAACCTAAACATATGATCCTTTTGTATCCAAACCAATCATGTATGTTTTTCCGTTATATATGAAATGGTAGTATTATGTCATGTTTAAATCGAATTTGTGATGAATGAATGTCGATTTGGTTATATCATTGTTAATTACAATTCAATTGTACATTTCACTGTGTGATGTGATATCACTTTAGTTATCATGAATATGTCATGTCATGGTTATGATTTTATGAAATCTAACGAGTATTGTATTTTCTTATGATTGAAGAAAATGGCACCGAAAAGAGCCACGAGGGCAACACGAGCCACGACAACACCAGCCCCAACAGCAACCACAACCACTAATGTCACTAATACCCAACTCCAAGCTATGATCAATCAAGGAGTTAGTGCCGCCTTGGCCGCACGTGACGCAACCAGGAATGGCACTGATAGTCATTCTCGGGAATACGGTGTCAGGAGAATCTGAAGACGTTACGAGAGCTGGCACTTACAAGGTTTCATGAATATGCAATAACCTCTGTATTTCAAGGGCACCGAGGGAGTGGTTGAGTTACACAATGGTTTATAAGATTGGAGACTGTCATTTTGTTTTAAGCAATGCTCACGGCGGAAAATCAGATCTAAATTTGATACTGTTACTTTAGTTAGAGGTGCCCCATGACATGGTGGAATACCACAGGTTTATGATGGTTACTCATGATGTTGCTTATTCAATGTTGGGTGGAAATCTGAGAAAAAGATGGATGATACAGTTTGCCCACACGAAATGAAAGAAGAAGCTTAGAGCTGAGTTGTGGAACTTGAAGGTAATAGGTACTGATGTGGTCAAGTACAACCAACGTTTTCAAGAGCTAGCACTACTGTGTGTTAGAATGTTCCCTGAGGAGGCGGATAAAATTGAAAGGTATGTCGGGGGATTGCCCGACATGATCCATGGAAACATCGTGGCTTCAAAGCCAAAGACAATGCAAGAGGCTATCGAAATGGCCACAGAGTTGATGGACCAAGAGAGTCAGTACCACGGGGACGGGGAAAGACAAGTGGAAAAACAAGAGAAGTCTGAAAAACATCTTCCCGATGCAAATCAGAATAACAACAGCACGCCAAACAAGAGGCAGAACACCGGGGTGGCGCGTAACACTGATGGTTCAGGTGATAAGAAACAATTTGGGGGATCTAGACCCCTAATGCTCAAAAATGCAAGTCCACCATGACGGTCCGTGTGCTCCAAAGTGCTATAAATGTAACAAATATGGTCACATCGCTCGTGACTGTAGGGGTACAGGAAATGTCAACAACAATAACAACCAGAAGGGCACCGGATCGGGTCAGAAACCTACTTGTTTTGAGTGTGGAGCTCAGGGGCACTTCAAAAAGGAATGTCCAAGACTGAAGAACAACAAAGGCAACCGTGGTAATCAAGCTGGGAATGATAGGGCTCAGCGAAGGTGTATTGTGGTTTGGAAAATGCGGGGGCAAACCCCGGGGACTATGTCGTTGCGGGTCAGTTCCTTCTATAATATTCGTTTTGCTTATATCTTATTTGATACGGGTGCCGATCGAAGTTTTGTATCTACTGCATTTTGCCTCACAAATTGACATACACCTTCTTCCTTGAGCACTATTATGATGTGAAATAGGCCGACGGGTGGATAATCGGGTATAAAACTTACTTAAGGAGTTGCACTATTAAACTTTCCTAAACCACCAATTCAACATAAACTTAATGCCGGTAGAACTTGGTAGTTTTGATGCTATAATCGGTATGGATTGGTTGGCGAAGCACCAAGCGGTCATCATGTGTGCCGAGAAGATTGTTCGCATTCCCTGGAAAAATAAAACCCTAATCGTACACGGTGATGGAAGTACCCAGGGAAATGTGACACGATTAAACATCATTTCGTGCACTAAAACGCAGAGGTACCTAGAAAAAGGGTTTCCTATTTTTCTGGCACATGTTAATGTAAAAGAAATTGAAGACAAGTCGGAGGAAGAAGGAGACTGAGGACGTGCCAATGTCAAGACTTTCCTGAAGTGTTTCCTTGAGATTTGCCGGGTCTTCCCCAACTCGACAAGTGGAATTACAAATTGATTTGGTTACCTGGGTGCTGCACCGGTGGCACCGGGCACTATCGAATGGCGCTTCTGAGTTAAAGGAATTATCATGGAGAACTGAAGGAGCTATCCGACAAAGGCTTTATAAGGCCCAGTTCCTCGCCCTGGGGAGCTCCGGTCTTGTTTGTCAAGAAGAAGGACCGGTTCATTCCGGATGTGCCAATTGGACTACAGGAAACTGAATAAATTAACCGGTGAAGAACCGTTATCCGTACCAAGAATTGATGAACCTATTTGATCAGCTCCAAGTGTCGAGTGTCTACTCGAAGAATGACTTAAGATCAGGTTTTCACCAATTGACGGTTCGAGAAGAAGGACATTCAGAGTATCCTTCAGAACTCGTAATGGTCTTTACGATTTACCTAGTTATGCAATTTTGTTGACTAACATCCTGCGTATTCATGGACCTTATGAATCGGGTTTGCAAACCATATCTGGATAAATTTGTGATTGTCTTTATTGATGACATTCTGATATATTCGAAGAATAAGAAAGAACACGATGAACCACATCACTGCAGATTTGGAAATTGCTTAAAGAAGGAAGAGGTGTATGCCAAGTTTTCCAAATGTATGATAATTTTTGGAGATTCCTAAGGTACAGTTCTTAGGACATGTGATCGATAGTGAAGGAATTCATGTGGATCCAGCCAAGATTGAATCCATTAAGGATTGGACATCTCCTAAGTCACCAACGGAGATTCGTCAGTTTTTGGGTCTTGCTGGATACTATCGAAGGTTCATTGAAGGGTTTTCAAAGATCGCAAAGCCAATGACCAAGCTCACCCAGAAGAAGATTAAGTTTGAATGGGGCGATAAACAAGAAGCAGCTTTTCAACTGTTAAAGCAAAAGTTGTGCAGTGCACCAATCCTTGCATTACCTGAAGGAAGCGAAGATTTCATCGCATACTGCGACGCTTCGAAGAAGGGTTTGGGTGCTGTGTTAATGCAGAGAGAAAAAGTGATTTCTTATGCATCACGACAGTTGAAGATTCATGAGAAAAACTACACAACTCATGATTTAGAACTTGGTGCAGTGGTATTTGCTCTCAAGATCTGGAGACATTATTTATATGGAACTAAGTGTACGGTGTTCACCGATCACAAGAGTTTGCAACACATTCTAGATCAAAAAGAGCTGAACATGAGGCAACGACGATGGTTGGAGTTGTTAAGTGATTACGATTGCGATATTCGTTATCACCCGGGGAAAGCTAATGTCGTTGCTGACGCTTTAAGCAGGAAAGAACGAGAACCACCGCTAAGAGTTCGAGCCTTGGTTATGACTATTAGTTTGGATCTTCCCAAACAGATCTTAAATGCTCAGACCGAAGCGCGAAAACCCGAGAACATTAAGAGTGAAGACGTTGGGGGAATGTTGGTTGAAAATGCTAAATTTCCAGAAGCTATTAGAGAACAAAAGTTGGAACCACGTGCGGATGGAACCCTGTGCCTCAATGGCAGGAGTTGGTTACCTTGTTATGGCGATTTACGAACTGTGATCATGCACGAATCCCATAAATCGAAATACTCTATTCATCCGGGTTCCGACAAAATGTACCAAGACATGAAGAAGTTATACTGGTGGCCCAACATGAAAGCCGACATAGCCACTTATGTTAATAAGTGCTTGACCTGTGCTAAGGTCAAGGCCGAACATCAAAGGCCGTCAGGATTGTTGGTACAACCCAAGATACCCGAATGGAAGTGGGATAACATCACCATGGATTTCGTCACGAAGCTTCCTAAGACGTCTCAAGGTTATGACACAATTTGGGTGATCGTTGACCGACTCACTAAGTCTGCGATCTTCACACCGATGAGAGAGACCGATCCTTTGGATAAACTTGCAAGATTGTACCTAAAGGAAGTGGTCACGAGGCATGGGATACCCGTCTCAATCATTTGCGATCGTGACCCGAGATTCGCATCAAATTTCTGGAGGTCACTTCAGAGTGCTTTGGGTACAAACTTGGATATGAGTACTGCGTACCATCCGCAAACCGACGGGCAAAGCGAGAGGACCATTCAAACTCTCGAGGATATGTTGCGTGCTTGTGCTATCGACTTTGGAAAGGGTTGGGTTAACCATTTGCCATTAGTCGAGTTTTCATACAACAATAGCTATCACGCTAGCATCAAGGCCGCACCATTTGAAGCACTTTATGGTCGGAAATGTCGCTCACCTGTTTGTTGGACTGAAGTTGGAGAAGCTCAAATACTCGGTCCAGAACTGATCCAAGAAACCACTGAGAAAATCATTCAGATCAAGCAAAGGATGCAAGCTGCTCGTGACCGACAGAAGAGTTATGCTGACTTGAAGCGTAAACCAATGGAATTCCAAGTCGGGGACAAGGTCATGCTTAAGGTCTCGCCTTGGAAAGGGGTTGTACGTTTTGGCAAACGGGGGAAGTTGAACCCTAGGTATGTTGGACCTTTTAAGGTGATAGAAAGGGTTGGAGAAGTTGCTTACAAGCTTGAACTTCCAGAAGAATTAAGCAGAGTCCATAATACATTTCATGTATCTAATCTGAAAAAGTGTCATGCCGACGAACCATTAGCCGTTCCGTTGGATGGACTTAATTTGGACGACAAACTTCATTTTGTTGAGGAACCGGTAGAAATAGTGGACCGAGAGGTTAAACGGTTGAAGAGAAGTCGGATCCCATTGGTCAAAGTTCGATGGAACTCCAAGAGAGGTCCTGAGTACACGTGGGAGCGTGAAGACCAATTCAAGAAGAAATATCCACAACTCTTCACCAAGACCACACCGTCGTCAAGTGCTGCATTGTGAGCCTTGAGGACAAGGCTCGTTTAACGGGGGAAGTCTATAACACCCTGTGTTTTCAAGTCTTTGACGACGTCAATAAATGTGCTATTTATTTTTATTATTGTACGTGTTTGCTTAAAATTGTAAACGTTAAGTTAAATCGCGTACGCCAAAAATTAGCGTTCAATGTAAACGGGCATCAAACAATTAAATGTTTACATCAAGCAAGGGTTATATAATTATTTTAAGGATAATTATTAACTTTGTTCATTTTATTTTTATCGGATACGTAAAGTGTATACGTTTCGCGATAAATTGCGTTTAGGCACTCCCGGAACCACGAAAACTTTTCTACGCTTCAACAAATACCCACTTTTATACCCAATACATAAAATTTACTCAAATATATCATATATATCTCACTTATGCCGAAATTCATGCATCATGTACAAAGATATACATGAAAATTGACATAATACTTGCAACTTGGTCAATTACATACCATACCTCATCTTGTCAACCCCATTCCTACCTTACCTTGACCAAGAGCCATACCTTGACCCATGACTAAGACTTGGCCATCCCTAGGACACCCCTTATGTCTCCTTGACCAAGTATACCTCTTATATACATACAACTAACACATATATCACTTAACACTTAGGAAAAATTCACAAAACTCTCTCTTTTACTCCTTCCTTGGCCACGGCATTCTAGCCCTTCCCACACAAATCCATACAAAATTTTCTATAACCCTTACACTTCTATATACACATATCCTAAGATGTAACATGTATCATACTCACACCTTGCAAACACTTAGAAAAAAATTCACATACTCCCTCCTCCCTATCACTCTATCCTCCAAGGCTATTTAGGCCACCCACACCAACCCATACAAAAATTTTATCAACCTATTTCCTTCTATATACAACCATTCTAAGATGTCCTAAGGTGTTCCCAACCATTCAATCACCTTTTGTAACTTTAAAAAAAAAAAAAAAAAACCAAAAAACCACCCCAAAAATCAAGAATAAGCAAGTTATGGTTTCCACACTTGCAAGATTGGTATTCAGGCTAAACTAGGGTGTATTTCATATTTTTCTATCATCACACATATATAAGGTCAATATTAATCTCTTTATATTTTTACTCTTTATCATTTATAATGCATATGTGTTTCTTATGCTTGAATCTTCCATTATAACTTTTTATACATATGAAAAGAGTTTTTACTTGTAAACAATATTTTGAGCACTTTTATACATGATATGATATTAACATGGAAAAAATGGACATAAAAGTATTACTTTAATGATTAATTAGTGTAAAACCATGTTTTGTGGACAAATTAGGGTTTCATGGTTTTCATAATTATGTATCAAGTTAAAAAAAATATTCTAATGTGAATAGTTAAGTTAATTTATGACTTATAATGATGATGTTATAATATAATTAATCATTAAAATAAGGTTATGATTATTATGAGGATACTTGTATACTAATGAAATATATGTAAAAAGTTAACATATATAACTAGTACTTAAATAAGTAAGTGTAAGGTTCTTGAATTTATCACATGGCAAGGACTTGTGTTACTTGGACACATATGACAATTATGAACTTTGGACAATATGTATATAAGATATATAATACATTCTAAATATATGAGACTTTATGTAACAAGTAAAAGTGGTAAAAACTTAAAATAAGGTTTAAAATGGACACATAAAGACCATGCAAACATTCTGAAAATTTCGGGTATAAAACCTATATATATTATATTTTTATAAAATAACACAACTCACGACGATTCCGAAAAGGTAAGAAACTTGTTAAACGGGTTTATAACGAAAAAGTTACGTTAAAAACGAGATATACGTCAATTTAACGGAGTTTATAAAATAATTTTTATAAAAACAGAAACTTATATTTTATAAATCTCATAAAATCATAATATTTTCAATTACGAGAACGTCCTCGAAAGAATCGCTAAAAATTTAAAACGCGAAAGTTACGCCAGTTTTACTAAACGGTAATTATAAACGTTTTAACTTATTAAACACAATTTTTCCAAAACCATTAGTTGGTGATTGAGCTATATAGAATATTATGTGGTTATCAAAGTACTATATTACTAGGGAGTTTCATAATGAGGCCTCTTCGGATGGCGTTTCGACGAGTTGTTGGATTTACGATTTAAAGTGTCCTAACTCCTCGAACGTCATGTCATGACCTCTTTAATTATGATAGCCCGAACGATAGTACAATGTAACAACTATTAGATTATATTCAATGTTGTTAGACTAAGTACTCAGTACTTACACGACCTTAATTTAATTAGGTTGCATTTGATCAATTCGCGTGGCGCGTTAATTGTGATACACTCGACATTACTCACTCAAGGTGAGTTCATAGCCCCACATTTTACATGCTTTTGTTTTACAAAGTTTTTGGGGTGAAAAACATGCAATGCTTTACAATTGGACACAAGTGGTTAAGTTTCACATTATGATTACGTGTTGCCTAAGTAGCGATAACCCATATCTGAGCCCATTATCATGAACTGTTAATTGTGAGCGCGAATGTTATTAATAGATCTATTGGGTTTGACAACCCCGTTCGGGTGATTAGCTATCACTAGACAAACGAACGTATACCATGTCGAATAAAGGATGTTGCGGGTTAGAACATCATCACGGGCAATGTAGGCCATTAATTTGGTATTCATACACGTCAAGCTTCAGTGTCATGAGCTTAGAGCAACGTAATTACATTTATATGATATCTGCATCTGTTGCATTATCATACACTTGGGGAAATCTTGTGGTCCTACAATATATGATTTATCAAACCTATGAATTCACCAACATATTGTTGACGTTTTAAAGCAATGTTTTTCAGGGGATCAATAAGCACAAGGTGCGATGGATACATTGGTGGTTTTGATATGGATGTCTTGCATTAAAGATTTTGTCGCATTTCATTTTGTTAACTGTTACGGCGGAAAATCTTTGTATTTTGATTAAGTGAACAAGTTAAGCTTCGGGCTTATGTAACAAATATTGTGATAAATCCAATGTATCGTTTTCAAACGACTTTTTGGTCGTTCTATATATCTCTTGTGTTGTTGATCCATAAAGTAACACGCCCCGGACCCATATTCCGCTGCGACCCAATTTGGGGGTGTTACATTTTTGGTTAAGTCGGCAAAATATAAATTTAAAACTTGAATCTTAAAAATAAACACCACACAAAGACACATCAAGTTTTTGGCGCCGCTGCCGGGGAGTGAAAATTAATCTTGATTTTTATTTTATGTTTTGGTTTTTAACATTAGATTAGATCTAACCCTTAGGAGTAGTGTTAATTAGATTAGTGTATATTATTGTATATTATGTATATTTGTTAGTTTAATTGTTTACTTGTAAATTTGTGTGTTTAATTTAATTGTTTTCTAATACACTGTTCTGGTCGACAACTCGATACGACGTATCCACTACCATCGGATACATAGTATCCAACTTTCTGTCTAATAGAGCGTATTGATTCAACTGATTAATACGGCTTATCCATTTCCATTGGATACAGCGTATTGATCATATGGAACAAAATCAGAATCTTAGTTTTCGTATTTGACTTTCGTGCTAAATTTTTTTTCTATCTTTCTTCAGAGCAAATCCTGCTGATATTTTTACCCTTGTTTCAGGACATACTTATCAGAGCTAGTCGATTGAAGAAAGTTATGGCAGACAAGGGAAAGAAGTTAAGTATGGAAACATTTGCACCTAAGGATAAAGCAGATTACTATTCCGAGATTATAAGTATTACTGTTAACGGGAAAAATTCTTATGAATTAAAAGGAAAATTCGTGGATGATCTGCACAACAATGCTTTTAGTGGAACAAACAGGAAGGACGCAGTTGAGCATATTGAATACTACCTAAAGATTATTGACCCAATCAAATTACCCAATGTAGATCATGATAAAATGAGAATTGTTGTTTTCCTAATCTCATTGGTTGGAGGTGCACGAAGATGGTTTGATAGAACCAAAGAATCAATCACTTGTTGGGTCGACTTAACTGCTAATTTTTTTAGAAAATACTACCCGCCTTCTCGCATCGAGGGAAATAACACTCCCGTAATAAAATAGGACCCAACCAATCCAAAATTTGAAGGCTGGTTGGCTACAAAGTTCATAAACTATAAAACAATGGATGTATTCACCAAAGGAGCTTTGTGGGATTACTAGAAAATGGGAGGTGATGAAATTGAGGTATCTGATGATGAATCTTCTGATCTTGAAGAATACTGCAGTGAGAAGGAAGAAACTGGTGAAAATTTTAAGATTGAAACTGATGTTTTTGACTACGAGACACCTCTTTGTTTGGCATTCAATGAATTTAATTACCTTCTCAAAGTATATTCGGACTTACTTACAAAGGATATTATGGGGTTTAAAACCTATGAAGATTACAAAGACGATTAGATCTACGAATAAAATGAGAATGTACCATGGGTATATGACAAGCCATGGCTTGATAATGGAATATGGAAGGAACCAAAACCAGTCAAACATACTTATAGGCCTTTCAACTATAAAACTGGATGTTCAGAATGGCCAACATGTAGTTGGAGAGAGGATGATTATTGTAATGGAGGAAATTTTCCCGGTGCTTACCATATTGGAAACTCGCTCTATTACCAAGACCTTGAATGGTACGAGGCTCTGGAAGATAGCGAACTAAAAGACAAAGCCTTGAGGAATAAAGCTATCATGGAGGGCTTGGTCAGTGATGATGATCAGGCAATGATTGTGGGAGAAGATGGAAAATCCGTGAGATTAACTACCACGATTATGATGAAAGGGAATATGAAAACAAAACTCATGAAGAAGGACATGAGATATGTAGTATCAAAACTCGCAAGGTGCTGGTTTGCCAAATATAAAGATACAAGATGATCAAATATTCGTTCAATGATGAAGAAGAATATATGGTTATAAAAAAAGACGAATACGACGATCTTACAATCACAAGTGAAGAGGCGTGCGAGCTTACCAGGAAATCTTTTGAATGATGGACGAAGGATAGATGGTTGCGCGCTCCAAGTGAGAAGCTGAAGAAAAGTCTAACTTAAAGACTTCGCTGTAAACAAAAGTGCTTCCCGGGAGACAACCCGGAATGTTATTTAATTTTATCGATTCTGTCTTCCCAGACATCAATACGGCGTATTCGCTCCATACGATACGGCGTATTAATTGTCTGGACATTATTAGTCTTTACTTTTTATGCACTTTAAAAACATTATTATCAGTTCTGGCAATACGGCGTATTCATGTACATGATACGGCGTATTCACCAAAACTGACCCGTATTTAGTTTTTTTAGTTTAGTTTAAATTAACCGTAGGTACCAAGATAGGAATACACTTTTTTCCTATGTTTTATACAGGACCTTGGAAGCAAAGAAATATCGACGAATATTGGTGGAGAATTTAAAAATCTGGAGATCTTAAAGTGTTGGAGTCTTGAAACTTTAAGGTGGCCGTTCAACACAATCTTGCTAATAAACTCAGCATGGAGAATCTACCAAGCAAATATCAGGGGAGTTTCTCATTCTAATTCTTTTTATTTAATGTTTTATCTATACAACGAGGATGTTGTATAATTCAAGTGGGGGGATGGAATTAGAATGTTTACTTGTCCTAATTTTCACACTAAAATGCTTAAATTATGCTCAAATTTAAAAAAATTTCAAGCATACTTTTGTGAAATTACTTGATACTTAACCCGCACACAATAACCCTTGTTAGATATTATGATGATTTAACCTATCCTTTTCCAAATGTTTACATAAATTCCACAAAATATAAGTGTGCCGGTGATGTTGTAGACTTTAGAACTTGGCTTGGTATATCTATTCGAGACCGCAATAATGAGTACTATAGATTTAGATGGAGTAACTTGTTTAAACTGGTAAAATTTAGGATTACACCCAAATCTCCTTTACATGTTGCTTATTAACTAACTACACCGGTTAGTTAACACCCGTATAAACCCTTTGTTTACTCTCATTTTAAGAGTAAGATACCCTTAGAACAACCCGTAGAGCCAATCCTTTAGGAACTACACCAATTATTTATTTTGTTACACCTTTACACCTTAGCCTACCCTGTTAGATTAAGTTTATTTTACAATTACTAGTTACTTAAAGTGTAAAGTTTGTATTTCCCGAGTCTTGTGTCTATTTTGGTACGGTTTGTTACGCCCTCAGTTTAGGAATGATCATGTTTGACTATTTATATAGGAATGTTTCGTGTCATATTAGGAATATATTTATGTTGTCTCCTTGTGTTAGGAAAGTCATTGTTTAGGAATGTCTTCGCATTCAATGAGTTTGACTATTTGTTTAAGAAGGTCATAATAGCCATAATAGGCACATGGCCCATTAAGCTATTATAAATACTCTGTACTCTTCATTATGATTATTCAATCAATCAAAGTTTAAGATAAATAATTATTTAATATTCTCTTCTATTTTCTGACGGAGCCAGCACACGCTTGAAGTGGTGCCCTATCCCGATACAACCCTTAACCAGGTCGTATCTGGAACACCCCCATTTTTATAATATAGCAGCGGAAGCTAATCTGGGGTATTACTTCATGGATACAACAATCATAATCATAGAATACAACTTTAAAAGAGACGCTTGTTTTGAGTGTGGAGCTCAGGGGCACTTCAAAAAGGAATGTCCAAGACTGAAGAACAACAAAGGCAACCGTGGTAATCAAGCTGGGAATGATAGGGCTCCAGCGAAGGTGTATGTGGTTGGAAATGCGGGGGCAAACCCAGACAATGTCGTTGCGGGTACGTTCCTTCTAAACAATCGTTATGCTTATATCTTGTTTGATACGGGTGCCGATCGAAGTTTTGTGTCTACTGCATTTAGCTCCCAAATTGACATCACACCTTCTACCCTAGATCACTATTATGATGTTGAACTAGCCGACGGGAGGATAATCGGGTTAAACACTATACTTAAGGGTTGCACATTAAACTTCCTAAACCACCAATTAATAAACTTAATGCCTGTAGAATCTTGGTAGTTTTCTATGCTATATATCGGATATGAGGATTTGTATGCAAAGCACCAAGCGGTCATTGCATGTGCCGAGAAGATTGTTCGCATCCCCTGTAAAAATAAAACCCTGACCATACACGGTGACGGAAGTACCCAGGGAAATGTGACACGATTAAACATCATTTCTTGCACTAAAACGCAGAAGTACATAGAGAAAGGTTTTCCTATCTTTCTAGCACATGTCACCACAAAAGAGATTGAAGACAAGTCGGAGGAGAAGCGACTTGAGGACGTACCCATAGTTCAAAACTATCCTGAAGTATTTCTGAAGAACTTGCCGGGTCTTCCTCCGACTCGACAAGTGAATTCCAAATTGATTTGGTACCTAGGTGCTCACCGGTGGCACGGGCCCCATCGAACTGGCGCCTCTGAGTTAAAGGAATTATCTGAGCAACTAAAGGAACCGCCCCCGCTATCCCGACAAAGTTTTATAAGGCCTAGTTCCTCACCCAAGGGGAGCTCCGTCTTGTTTGTCAAGAAAAAAGGACGGTTCATTCCATGTGCATTGAATACCGGAAACTGATAAATTAACGGTAAAGAACCGTTATCCGCTCCCAAGAATTGATGACCTATTTGATCAGCTCCAAGGGTCGAGTGTCTACTCGAAGATTGACTTAAGGTCAGGATATCACCAATTAAGGGTTCGAGAAGAAGACATTCCGAAGACTGCCTTCAGAACTCGATATGGGCATTACGAATTTCAAGTTATGCCGTTTGGTTTGACAAACGCACCTGCCGTATTCATGGACCTCATGAATCGGGTTGCAAACCCATACCTTGATAAATTTTGTGATTGTCTTTATGATGTATTTTGATCAATTCGCAAGAACAAGAAAGAACATGAAGACACCTCAAGCAAACTGGAATTGCTTAAGAAGGAAGAGTTGTATGCCAGTTTTCCAAATGTGAAGTTTGATTCCAAGGTACAATTCTTAGGTCATGTGATCAGATAGTGAAGGAATCATTTGGATCCAGGCCAAGAATTGAATCCATTAAGGATGGACATCTCCTAAGTCCACCAACTGGGGAGATTCGTCAGTACTTTGGGTCTTGCTGGATACCTATACGAAGGTTTCATTGAAGGGTTTTCGAAGATTGCAAAACCGATGACCAAGCTCACCCAGAAGAAGATTAAGTTTGAATGGGGCGATAAACAAGAAGCAGCTTTTCAGCTGTTGAAGCAAAAGTTATGCAGTGCACCAATCCTTGCATTACCTGAAGGAAGCGAAGATTTCATCGCATACTGCGACGCTTCGAAGAAGGGTTTGGGCGCTGTATTAATGCAGAGAGAAAATTGATTTCTTAGCATCACGACAATTGAAGAATCATGAGAAAAACTACACAACTCATGATTTAGAACTTGGTGTAAGTGGTATTGCTCTCAAAGATCTGGATACATTATTTTATATGGAACTAAGTGTACGGATGTTCACACCGATCACAAAAGTTTTGCAACACATTTTAGATCAAAAAGAGGCAGAACCATGAGGCAACGACGATGGTTGGAGTTGTTAAGTGATTACGATTGCGATATTCGTTATCACCCAGGGAAAGCAAATGTTCGTTGCTGAATCGCTTAATCAGGAAGAACGAGACACCGCTAAGATTCGAGCCTGGTTATGACTATTAGTTTGGATCTTCCCAAACAGATCTTAAATGCTCAGACCGAAGCGCGAAAACCCGAGAACATTAAGAGTGAAGACGTTGGGGGAATGTTGGTTGAAAATGCTAAATTTCCAGAAGCTATTAGAGAACAAAAGTTGGAACCACGTGCGGATGGAACCCTGTGCCTCAATGGCAGGAGTTGGTTACCTTGTTATGGCGATTTACGAACTGTAATCATGCACGAATCCCATAAATCGAAATACTCTATTCATCCGGGTTCCGACAAAATGTATCAAGACATGAAGAAGTTGTATTGGTGGCCCAACATGAAAGCCGACATAGCCACTTATGTTAACAAATGTTTGACCTGTGCTAAGGTCAAGGCTGAACATCAAAGGCCATCCAGGATGTTGACAACCCAAGATACCCAGATGGAAGTGGATAACATCACCAGGATTTCGTCAGGGAAAAAAGCTTCCTAAGACGTCTCAAGGTTATGACACAATATTGGTGTGATCGTTGACCGACTCACTAAGTCCGGCGTTCTCACACCGATGAGAGAGATCGATCCTTTGGATAAACTTGCAATATTGTACCTAAAGGAGGGGACACGAGGCATGGGATACCCGTCCAATCATTTACGATCCGTGACCCGAGATTCCGCATCAAATTTCTGGAGGTCACTTCAGAGGCTTTAGGTACAAACCTTGATAATGAGTGCTGCGTACCAATCCCCAACCAGAGCGTGCAAAGTTAGAGGACAATTCAAACTCTTGAGGATATTCTGCTAGCCTGTGCGATCGACTTTGGAAAGGTTGGGTTCACAGTTGCCATAGTCGATTCTCAAATAACAATAGCTATCACGCTTAGCATAAGGCCATGCACCATTTGAAGCACCTTATGGTACGAAAGTGTCCCGTTCACCTGTTTGTTGGACTGAAGTTAGGAGAAGCTCAAATACTAGGTCCAGAACTGATTCAAGAGACCACTGAGAAAATCATTCAGATCAAGCAAAGGATGCAAGCTGCTCGTGATCGACAGAAGAGTTACGCTGACTTGAAACGTAAGCCAATGGAATTCCAAGTTGGAGACAAAGTCATGCTTAAGGTCTCACCTTGGAAAGGGGTCGTACGTTTTGGCAAACGGGGGAAGTTGAACCCTAGGTATGTTGGACCTTAAAGGTGATTAAAAGGGTGGTGAAGTTGCTAACAAGCATGAACTTCCATAAGAATGAGCAGAATCCATAATACTTTCATGAACTAATCTGAAAAAGTGTCATGCCGACGAACCATTAGCCGTTCCGTTGGATGGACTTAATTTGGACGACAAACTTCATTTTATTGAGGATTCGGTAGAAATAGTGGACCGAGAGGTTAAACGGTTGAAGAGAAGTCGGATCCCATTGGTCAAAGTTCGATGGAACTCCAAGAGAGGTCCTGAGTACACGTGGGAGCGTGAAGACCAATTCAAGAAGAAATATCCACACCTCTTCACCAAGACCACACCGTCGTCAAGTGCTGCATCGTGAGCCTTGAGGACAAGGCTCGTTTAACGGGGGAAGTCTATAACACCCTGTGTTTTCAAGTCATTGACGACGTCAATAAATCCGCAATGTACCTTTATCATTTACCATTTTACTTGAAATTGTAAAACGCTATTTTAAATCGCGTACGCCAAAAATTAGCGTTTCAATGTATACGGGCCTCAACAATTAAAGTTTACCATTAAGCAAGGTGATTAATTCTTTTAAGGATAATTATTAACTTAGTTCATTTTTATTTTTTATCCCGGATACGTAAATGTATACGTTTCGCGATAAGTTGCGTTAGGCACTCCGGAACCTACGAAAACTTTCTACCTTCAACGAATACTCACTTTTATACCCAATACCCAAAATTTACTCAAATTATATTCATATATATCCACTATGCCGAAATTACTTGCATTTTATACAAAGATATACATGAAATGGCATTATACTTTCAAGATAGTCAAACAATACACCATACCTCTTTATGGCACCATCCCTACCATGCTTTGACCCATGACTATGACCTTGGCCATCCCTAAGACTTCCTATATGTCTCTTTGACTAGTTTAACTAGTTTATTACTTATACATAGCATAAGGAAGCACATATATCACTTAACACTTAGAGAAAAGTTCACAAAAACCCTCTTTTGCTCCCTTCTTGGCCACGGCATAACAACATCACCCAACTAAATCCATACAAATTTTTCTACAATCCTTACACTTCTATATACACATATCCTAAGATGTACTAAGACATTTGCAAGCATTGGTTAACCATTTCCAAGTATTAATCAAGTGAAAGAAAGCTAGGGTTTCTATTAAGAAAAGCTAGGGTTTCTTTGTGCAAGCTTTGGTTTTGTGATTAAACAAGGGTTTATCACTTAATTATCATCATCATCATTCATCATAAGGTCCACTTTAAACCTTTATGCCTTCATTTTATAAGTTTTATCATATTATTTATCTTTTTAGCTTAAATCACCATTTAGGTTTTAATCATGAAAATGAGGTTTTCACTTGAAATGATCATATGGGTGACTTTTATATATGTTGTGATATTATATACATCATGTTAAAATGGATGAGAAAATGTTGTATCATATTGTTTTGGAGTAAAGATGATTATGGGATAATTAGGGTTTTTATGGTTTCATAATATGTTTTAAGTTAAAGAAACACTTATATCAAATTAAGGATAATTATGGACATATGTTAATGTTGTATGGTTGTTAAAATAAGAGTATAAAAGATGAGAACACTTGTATACACATGGTTTTGTGAAAAGTAACTACATATAGAAACTAGAGATTTATGAACTAATTATGAAAGTTGTGGTTTATTATGTAAGATAAAAGATTTGTTATATTTGGACAAAAAGGACAACTATGGACTATGAACATAATATATATAAGATATAATACATATATACAAGTTGTAAAAATTGTGGTGAAATACAAAAGTGGTAAATAATGGAAACAAGACTAAATTTTGGACTTAACAAACTAGCATAACATTCTGTCCAAAATTCGACATTTAACATGTCCATTGTATATTTTTATAAGATAATACATTTCACGACGATTCCGAAAAAGTAAGAAACTTGTTAAACGGATTAATAACGAAAAAGTTACGTTAAAAACGAGTTATACGTTAATAAACGGAGTCGTAAATAAATTTTTATAAAAACATTTTTATAAAAACTTTAAACAGCAAGTGTTGATATTTTTAATAAATAATACACAATTTTAGGATTCCAAAATGATAAGAATCGTAATTTTTCAATTAATAACGAACGAGTATGATTTTCGCGAGTTACGACAATTTTAATACTTTTAAAAACTATTTGTTAAGAAAGTTACTATACATGACAGAAAGTTTATTTTTGTAAAACTCATAAAAATATAGAACTTTCCAAATACGAGAACGGCCTCGAAAAGAATCATCAAAACGAGCTATAACGAATAAAATCCGAGCATTTTACGGTTTTACGAAGACCGAATACGATTATACTGAAACCCATATATGTCATGAACAGTAAAAGTTACTGATCATCAGTTTAGAAAATTATGAAAATGTTTAAATATCGATAACCGTCTTAATACGAAAAGATGGGACATAAGAAACCGAGAAATCGGTTTAAACGCGAAAGTTTTACAGCCAGTTTTACTAAACGTAATATAAACTTTTTAACTTATTAATACACAATTATTCTAACCATAAGTGGAGGGGATTGAGCTATATAGAACAATATGTGGTTATCAAGTACTATAATACTAGGGAGTTTCATAATGGAGGCCTCTTCGATGGCGTTTCGACGAGCTTTGGATTTACGATTTATAGTGTCCTAACTCCTCGAACGTCATAGTCATACCTCTTTAAATTATGATAAGCCCGAACGATAGTACAATGTAACAACTATTAGTTAAATTCAATGTTGTTAGCTAAGAACTCATACTTACACGACCTTATTTAATTATGTTGCCTTTGATCAATTCGCGAGGATCGTTTAATTGTGATACACTCGACATTACTCACTCAAGGTGATTCAATAAGCCCCACATATTACATGCTTTGGTTTATAAAGTTTTAGGGTGCAAAACAACATGCAATGCTTTATCAATGGACTCACAAGTGGTTGAAGTTTCACATTATGATTACGTGTTGCCATAAGTAGCGAAAACCATATCTGAGCCCATTACAATGAACTGTTTTAATTTTGAGCGCGAATGTTTAATAATAGTTCTATTTGGGTTTGACAACCCCTGTTACGTGTGTGATTTAGCTAGCCCAAAGACAAACGAACAATACCATGTCGAATATAGGATGTTGCGGTTAGAACATCACCACTGGCAAACGGCCATTAATTTGGCATCCATACATGTCAAGCATCAGGGTCATAAGAGCCTTAGAGCAACGTAATTACATTTATAGATGATCTGCATCTGTTGCATATCATACACTGGGAGATCTGTGGTCTACAATATATGATTATCAAACCTAAGCATTCACCAAAACATTATTGTTGACCGTTTTAAAGCAATGTTTTCAGGATCAATAAGCACGAGGATGCGATTGTATACATTGGTGTTTTTTGATTGGAGTCATGAGCATTAAAGATTTTGTCACATTTCATTTGTTATTCTGTCAAGGCTGAAAATCTTTGAATTTTGAACCAAGTGAACAATTAAGATAAGGGCTTATGATAACAATGACTTGTTAAATCCAATATATCTTTTCAAATGGACTTTTTTGGTCGTTCTTAAATATCTCTTGTTGTTTGATCCATAAAGTAACACGCCCCGAACCCATATTCCGCTGCGACCCAATTTGGGGGTGTTACACTTCTGTTGTTCATGAGAAAACAATGACTCCTAGATCTTGTCTTAGGTGGAAACCGACGGGTAAAATTTTCAAGACAGTTGGTCTTAGGTGGGTTCCAACTGGAAAGATATTCACTTCCAGCACAACCAAGGTTGACAGTGAACCCCAAAATGGTTCAAATGCAGATATCACTAACCAATATGAAAGCGCACAAACTCTTGATGTCAGTGCAGGTACTTCTAACTTAAGTGCAGGTACATCTTTCAATCCTAAAAAGGAAGGACTCCGAGTTTGGTTGCTGAAAAGACTGATATCTGAGAAACCAGGGCTTCAAGGAATTTTCATCTGATGAATAAGCTGAGACGTCTGTTGCTAATGTCACTTCAGGCCTCGTTCCCCAACGACAAAAGGTGTCAGATTATGACAACCCTGACCCCGCACCAGAATTACAAAATGTTTCTCCTTCAGCAGATACAACAGTTCCATCACAACAGGAGTTGGATCTTCTTTTTGGTCCTTTATACGATGAATTTTTCAATGATGGTACTTCTCGTGTCAACAAGTCTTCTTCTCCCACTGATAATTCTGTTCCACAAGACACACAACCTTCAACGAATATTCAACCTACATCAGAACCATCAACTCCTACAAACACTCATGCTGAGGAAAACACCGATGATTCAAGCGAGATATACATCCTTATTGTACACCGTACAAGAAATTGCTGAGTCTACCACACGCAATAATGCGAAATTTCAACAAATGTACATAACCTTCAATCACCTCGAGATTCTGAATATCGATGGACAAAAGATCACCCAATAACTCAAGTTCGTGAAATCCATCCAAGCCAGCAAACAAGACGTCAACCTTGCAACAGATCCCTAAAATGTGTATTGTTGTCCGCACTCACCCTGAGTATTTGTTGACCGAAAAACATTTAAGGATGCAATGGGCTGATTCAGCATGGATCGAAGCAATGCAGGATGAACCTCATCAGTTTGACCATACTACAAGTCTAGGGTGAAAAAACTCGTATGACAAACCTTTGGCAAGAACGTAAGTCAAGCTAAAGTGGTAATGGAAAAACAAAAAGGAGAAGACCAATCTGTATTCGCAACAAAGCACACTTGTAGCCAAGGGTTATGCTTAGGAAGAGGGTAATGATTTAGACGAATCATGTCTCATTGCTCGTCTTGGAGGCTAGTTCAGGATCTTTGTCGCAAAGCAGCACCAATCTTTCCAATTTACCAGATGACGTGGAAACGGCCATTTCTAATGTCCATTAAAATGAGGAGGTTTATGTGCACAACCAGACGGATTCATTGATCCTGATCACCAGACAAAGTTTTACCGTCTAGGAAAGCTCTATATGGATTAAACAAGCTCCGAGAGCCTGGTATGATGAACTCTCAAAATTCCTGATTTCCAAAGGTTTTACTAAAGGTATCATTGACCCGACCCTATTCACGATAAAATACGGGGAGGACATTCTACTTGTGCAAATTTACGTTGATGACATTATTTTTGGTTCCACAAACCCTAAATTTTCAAAACGTTTTGAAAAATTAATGCACGGTAGATTTGAGATGTCCTTAATGGGGGAAATGAAATTCTTTTTAGGACTTCAGATCCACCAATCCCCACGCGGTATTTTTATCAATCAGGCCAAATATACTTTAGAGATTCTGAAAAAACATGGTATGGAAAAAGGACAAAGCATTGGTACACCAATGGCTACGAAACCTAAATTAGATGCAGACTTGAGTGGTGAACCTGTAGACTAAACTGACTATCGTAGCAAAATCGGGTCACTCGTGTATCTAACATCTAGTAGACCAGACATAGTGCAAGCTGTATGTTATTGTGCAAGATATCAAGCAAGACCGACTGAAAAACACCTCAAAGTGGTTAAAAGGATCTTTCGATACTTAAGAGGTACCATTAACATGGGACTCTAGTATCCGAAGGGTTCTGGCTTTGAACTAACAGCTTTTTTAGATGCCGACCATGCCGGAGGCATTGATACTCGTAAAAGCACTTCTGGAGGAATACAGTTCCTAGGTGATAAGCTAGTCAGTTGGATGTCCAAAAAGCAAGATTGTACTGCAATGTTATCCGTAGAGGCTGAGTACGTGGTGTTATTTGCAAGTTGTGCTCAAGTAATGTGGATGAGGACACAACTTAAGGATTATGGCTTCAACTACAACAAAATACCGTTGTATTAAGACTCTCAGTTAGCCACAGCAATCTCATGTAACCCCGTGTAGCACTCCCGTACCAAGCATATCCATACTCGGCATCACTTCATAAAGGAACAGGTTCAAAACGGTATAATTGAATTGTACTTTGTCAGAACTGAATACCAATTGGCTGACATGTTTACTAAAGCCCTTCCCGAAGAAAGGTTTCAGTATCTCGTCAGACGAATTGGTATGAGATGTTTGACTCCAGTAGAACTGGAGGTTCTGACAAAAGAATCTGCTGGATACCTCATCAAACATCAACATGTACATAATTTTGAAAAAAAGAAAAATACAAAAATATAAAATTTCAAAAAGAAAATACAAAATCAAAAAATCAGAAAATGTTTCAAAAAATATTCTTCTCGACATGTCTCTTGGAATCGATAACATTTACGTACCTAGAAATGCTGATTCATATCGACACGGGCATGTAAATGAAGTTCGAACAGGAGTTTCAAATGCTTTCAAAACATGTCATTTCTAATTTTTCTTAATGACTTATAATTCACTCTCAGATTGAACTCGGACACCGAACGGTAAAGGAGAGTGTACGCTAAGTGGCTTATCATTAGGTTAGAAGAGAAGTCTTCTAACATTTGGTTTTTTAAAAAGTTGAACACAACTTTTCAAGAATTTCTCAATGACGATTCAAAACCTTTCAAAATTGTGTGTTCAACACTCCACCCCTCATATTGTTTTTACAAGACAATTATTCTACATTTGGTGTCATTTTTTAAATGAGTCAAAAGTTTAAGGGAGTTTTTCTGAAAAAACAATGTTTTTATGAGTGTTGGATACATCATAAAACATGGGACAATTCTTATGTATTTAACACATTATAACAGGTCTTTTTAACATCTAAGGAATAATAATGGACTTTAAATAATGATTGTTATAAGATAATTAGGTGGTTGAGCATAATTTTTCAAGAATTCTTCGATGACAATTAATAATCTTTCAAAATTGTGTGCTCAACAATGCTAACCCTTAATTTTATATTCATTTTACAACTTGGTATCATTGTTTTTGGTGTCAAACATATGTAAAATCGAGGGGGAGCAAGTTAATGTTCCATATAATTCATGCAAAGTATAAAAGTTTTCTCCCTATGGTATTTCAAGACAAATTTTAATCACAAAGTATTTCCATATACTATGTGGACATAGTATTTAAAATAAGGGGAGAAATGTTATTTAAAAATGTGATCTTGAAAATAATAAGTGATTTATTGACTCTAAGTGCTTGATACTCTTCAAAAATGGTTTTATAGTTACGATCTCATACTTATCAACCTCTTTTTTAATGACGATTCTGAAGTCATAAGGGTGGTAAGGTTAGGATTATTTGTCCTTTGAATCCAACTAGAACCAGAGGGATTTACCCAGGACACTCCAAGTTCGAAAAGCTGTCCTTAGGTATGATTGGGAGATGAATTGTGTATAGGGAAGAATGCCGTACTAATGATTGAGCTACACTGGAAAGCACCAACAAGGTGTTAGTAATGACATCTTGGTAAGTATTGAAGGGATTAAAGAAAGAAAAAGAAATGTAAGGATAAAGTGTAGTGTGAAAAGATAGAAGCCATTCCCATACAACCTTAGGTAGAAAACTTCGGTCAATACATTTTCTATCGGTTTTCTCAAGATGAACTCTGATATTGAAGACGACTCATGGACCAAGTTGATGCATTCCACATCCCTTCCCAACACCATTCGTGTTTCTCTCAAAAGAAACTTGGTCTCATTTGTCCTGAGTTACCTCACGACCTTCTATTGACTTTCTCACTCCGTGTTAGTTGTATTGAATAGGTGGCAGTCTGCTTCTCAGCCTCGATTTTTAAAACTAAAATGCACTAATCGTGTTCTAGAGCCATGAGATCTTCTATAAAATATACTCTCATTAGGATCACATTCAATTAATAACACTTGTTGATCACCAAATTAATTCACTGCTGTTAAAGAGTCCTAGCTTTATCCTTGTGTTTATTGTAGAACATCCCGAGTGATTACTTATGTACTCACAATGAAGATGCAAATCCACCATCTTAAGCCGCTATCAATCAAGCTCTTTGGTTTGTGCTTGCGTGAATTCTATATGAATCAACTTGTGTCAACTGGAAAGGAAAAAGATGGCGGATTACTTCAATGTGAATCTAACTTGTTTCACAAGATGAAATGAATTGACGGCTTTATCAGAATAGATAGAACTATTGCATCTCGTTACCATTTGTTCTGCTTTGAGACGTTTCGTAATGAGAACTAGAAGCATGGTTAAATCTAATACCAATTGTTGTTAGAAATCCTATGGCTTTGAGCTGGAAACCCCGTCAAAGAAGATTCTTTTTATGAATCTACCTGATCACATGTACAATATTTATTCTGTAAAATGGTCCTACGAACCAAGGTTAATCTAACCAAATTCCGGTATGAATACAAAGCAATATTCGTCCACAGCTTTATTGCTAATGTTTTATTTCAGGATTCACATTAAAGATGAAGATGTGATGCCTTATTCCAGTTGAAGTCGGATTCATTAACCACATGATCATGTCACAAACTACAAAAGACATACTATAAGCATCGAGCATTCAAGAATCAAGAAAGCTCAAGAATTATGACAAAGACTTCCGCAACTACCTCTGATATACAAGATCTTCCTTCAAAGGAATTGATCGAAAGCTTCGGTTTTATCCTTAAGGAATCTAGTCCAAGTATACCTAGAGTAGTCATCTACTATGACTAGGGTGTAACGGTTTCCTCCGTAACTCCGTACGGCGGATGGACCGAAGAGATCCATATGGAGAAGTTCTAAGCATCTAGTCGTTGAGACTATATTCTTAGCTTTGTGACTAGCGTGAGCTTGTTTTCCCATTTTGCAAGCATCACAAAAATGTTGATCAAACTTAAGCTTAGGTAGGTTTCTAACTAATTCCTTAGAAGCCAACGATTGAATGAGACGCATGTTTGCGTGACCTAATCTCCTATGCCACAATGTGGAATTTTCATCAATCGTTGCTAGACAAATTTGATCCTTTGGCTTATTTCCTAATTTCATCACATATAAGCCTTTCTTCCTAATACCTCTACCTATGACTTTACCGTCCTTAGTGATTTCACTATCATGTTCAGAGAAAGTTACTCTACACTTATTATCACATATTTGTCCTATACTTAGCAAGTTAAATCCTAAGTTATCAACATGTTCTACATTATCTATTTTGAGAGAGTCATTAGAAATCGTACCTTTGCCAATGATGTTACCGCGAAGATTACTACCAAAAATAACGTTACCTCCATTGTATGCCTTGTAAGTAGAGAAGAGCTTTCGGTTACCCGTCATATGTTTAGAGCATCCGCTATCCTTGATCCATTCGTCGGGTTCCAAGTCGACTCCAAGGCATATCTATTTATATAGTACAATGACTCAAACATTTGGTCCCCAATATCTCATGGGTCCAAAGTTGTTTGTACTAAACATCCCTTGCATTTGATGCAATTGGTTGGGATGAGGAAATGGAGAACACATTTCCCATGGCATGTAACTTTGACGTGGAAAGTTGTTCCAAGTTACGGGAAAGCCATGAGGTCGATTTTGTCGACCAATGTTCCTTTTTGGTTGCGGTGTTTTGGCACGAGGATAATTATTATTGATTCTTCTAGGAGGTGGAGTTTTTGATCTAAAATTTGGTTTCGAAAATCCAACTCCGGGTTTTGACAATGGCTTATAGAATTGTTTAACTTCATTGTCACTAGCAACGGGAACTTTGGCTTTGTTTACAATTATGTGTTTTGGTCTAGGACCCAAAATAGATTTTGAAAAGACACACTTTTCTCAGATCCAGGCGTTGCTGGTGGCGGTCCCATAATTATTTTGAGGGCCGCCTGGGCACTTTGGGGGCCACCCATATTTATGGGACCTCCATCAGAGGACACCATTTTCTGAGCTTTCACAAATTTTATTTCCTTAGTTCCACTAGATGATGCTTCAAATGAATTAAACCCTAAACCTAGTTTATCACCGAAGGGTTTTTGATTACTTAACATTTCATTTAAGCAATGTGTACTCTTTTCAAATTTATTTAATCTAGTGGATTCTTCTTTGAGTTTTTCATTCTCAATTTTAAGCGTATGACACTTTGCACAATCGAGATCAACTCCCTTGTTTTTCTCGAGTGTGGATAATTTATCTTTTAATTCTCTAAGCTCGTTTTCTAGACTATTTCTAGTAGCTTTTAACCTTTTGTTCTTAGTGATTATCTTTAGACTCATTTTTCATAACTTATCAAATTCGTTGTCTAAAGCTAAATCATCAATTGATAAGTTTTCATCACTAAAGTAAGATGATTCGGAACATACCTCACTTGATAAATGAGCTACAAGACACGTTTTGTTTTTTACCTTCTCATCATCTTCTTCACCGCTATCGCTCAAAGAGCCTTCGACAAAAGCTCTTTGGTTCTTATCTTTCGGTGGTTTTGGACATTCTCCAATAAGATGATTCAGGTCGCCGTATCTAAAGCATTTTCTATCAGTTTTACCATTTTTTTCATCACGACTTCTTTGGAACGTCTTTTTGTCGTTCCGAGGTTGTCTCACGAATCTACCTCTTCTTTTAAAGAACTTCTTGAAGTCTCTTACCGCCATGGCGTACTCTTCGTCTTTACTGCTTGAAGTTGAACACTCTTCATCACTAGATTCTTTCTTAGACTTTAAAGCAATAGATTTCCTTTCAAATTTTTCTTTGACTATTTCGTAATCTTTCTTGATGATCATTTCGTGAACTTTGAAGGTTCCCGATAAGCTTCATCAACAGATAGTGACGTTAAGTCTTTTGACTCTTCAATCGCGTGAACTTTGTCTCATTTAGGGATTGTAGTGGCCCTAAGAATACTTCCTTATGTTGTTTTTGATCGAATAACCTTCATCACAGAGCTTTAAGTATAGTAATATTAGTATTAATCTAGCAAAGCACTATCTATAGATCGTCTTTGGAAATGAAGATTGTTCATATTGTTGAACCAAAGTCGATTTATTATCTTTGATTGGTATTACCTTGATGGGTGATTAACAAGTTACCAAATTTCTTTTGCCCTATTACACATGAAAATTCTTTCATATTCTTTGTAGGCAAAAGCATTATTAACATGACCATTATGCTCTTATTTTCGCAAGTCTCATTTTGAGATCATTAGTTTGTTTTTTAAAAGGGAGTAACTCATCTAATTGGTTTTTGGATTTTGTCAATAGGTTGAAATCCCTTCAGTAATAACAATGGAAAAGATTAGATCTTTGATTTAACATATGTCTCGAATTTATTTTTCCAATAAATAAAACTATCACTTTCAAAAAGTGGTGGTCTTTGCATGGATTGCCCTTCTAGATATTTGTCGGAATTCATATATCGATCCAAACTTTAAAATGTAGTATATTTTAAAAATCTCGAGTGACCTTGGCTCCTGATACCAATTGTAGGAAACTAGAAGGGGGGGGGGGGAGGGGTTGAATAGTTTACCGGTTAATTATCATTTTTAAAACTTTGCTTATAAAATGGTTTGATTTGAGTTGTATGTCAATCAATCAATAACATGAATCACAACTAAATTATCTAATGTAATGAACTAAATAAACAATAACAATATAAAGAGATAAAGAAAGAAACAATCAAACCAAGGCACCAAGATTTATAGTGGTTCCGCTACAAAGCACCTTTTTGCCCTACTCCACTCCCCGAGTACTCCACTCGAGATTTCACTATGTCAACAAGCTCCCTTTAGGCGGAGAAAACCGTTTGCACGTCGCTTACTTTCTTTTCTGACACTAAGCTAGATGTCGAGTCCTAATATTAGCTAAAACCAATCTAAGACTTCACTAAGTCTTTATACACTCACAAGATATATACTATTTGATTGACACACAATCCAATTTACACAAATACACAATTTACAATATTGGATCTACACACAATCCAATTTACACAACACTACAAAATTAATATAATGATGATTTGTGATCTTGGGGAGGAAGAAAGAGATCACTTGATAACAATTCGTTTCTAGATGAATATGATTGTTCTTCTCTTGCACTTGATTAGAAAAAGGGAGGAAGAGAGAATTAATCACTTGAAACAAGATCAAGATATGTTAGTGATCAAGATATGTGTTTGAGAAAGAAAGAAAGAAGAGAGAAAAGTAGATCTAAGAAATCGTGGCAAGAGGTTTTTTTTTTAGATGGGGTAGGGCCCATATTTATGGAGACAAAAAGAGCCGGTGCTCTGCTGGCGGTCCCGGCGTTCCCTAATATATTAGGGGGCCGCCAGGCCTATAAGGGGTTGCCCGTAGAGTACGCTCCTCTTTTTGTATTTTAGTGGGGAATGTGTTATCTGTTTTGGAACCTTCTATTTTGGGAGGAAAAATCTGATTTCAAATTTATTGTTTTAATAAAACATTTCTTTTATGAATAAATATTTTGTGTATATATTTTTGTAAATACACTTTTGTAGAAATGTAAGGTTTAAGAAAAATATTTTCTTGATCACTAATCATGTTTAATGATTTGTTTATCCATACCTTAAGTGATTAATCTTAGAAATAGAATTTTACGATTAGTAATTTATAAACGTTTAATTTTATCGTAAACGTTTTTACATTTTGTTACTATCAAAACATCGAGAGGTCGAAAAATATAAATAACGTTTTTAGACATTATTTGTATTAACAGACTTAAAATTTCACATAGGGTGTACACATAAATTTAATAAAATATGTGACAAAATTGTGTACAAAGAAGCATGCAAAACATCATTTGTAGCACAAGTTAAGAAAACGTTTTGTTAACTTTTAATCTTGACATCATCCTATCAAAAGTTCTCGGTAGCTCCATTTGAAACGTACAAAGAAGCGGAGAAGCGGGTTAGCGCGAAGCTTATTAAAAACATGACTTCTTTAGGGAAATAAAACCCCCGCCTTATACCTCTCTTATAGTTTGTTCACAATGGATGAGCCGATTTACCAATTGACTAACGATGTATTTAAGAAAAACTTTTAACTCTCCAAGAAAACAATTTTCATAGTTTAATGTCCGTATTTATTTGTGCAAAACTAAGTTTTACAAATAACACATAACAGGTCACTAGGAGTATATAATTATGTGTGTAATTTAACAGACAAATTTACACCAAGTTTCTCTTTAAGTATTAGTCTGTTTTAGAGTTTCAAAAAATATTTTGCATATAGTCATAAGTCACAAGGAGTATAAGCACATAAGCATATAAACAGACAGAAAATGGGAATGAGGTGAAGACAGACTCTATTCCCTGGAAGCAGTAAATCACATAATGCCCCAAGGTCTCACAAGAGTCTTCCCCAAATGAAGAACTAAAAGACTCTTACTAGGTTTTCTGCTTAAGTGCTTAGATTGCCACATCCATCATATTATATGATTGCGTGAGTCTTAAGGCCGAGATAATGAAAAGAATAGAAGACTTAAAACTATAAATTAACTGTTAACTTTAAATCTATTCTTTCAAATCTATATAATAGCAATAAAGCAAGATTCTAGAGTTTTTATTTATTTTTGTATGGCGCAGACATTGCAAATTGTTGTCATTAATTTTCATCAAAACAATAAATAAAAAGTTTTTCTCATGCAGTTTTAGCGTGTTTTATAAGCGTGTAACCCATAACACCAAACGAGGTTGACTCGTGATGCCACTGTTATAATTTTAACTAGTAGACCAGTTACTACGAGTACGCAGTGGATTGGATCTAGTTTTATATTAAAGATTAACACACAAATAAGGTAAGAAAAACTCACCGTTATGTTTAATGACAAAAGCAATTAAACGTGATCTTGATCTTTGAAACTCCAGTGATTAATGTTGTTCACCTCTACGGTTGTCACACACAGTCAAACAATACGTGATGTAGTCATTACTTCACGTTCTCAACACCTTGTGTTTTATCTTGTTTCTTGAATTTAAATCTCAAAAACACTGTTGTCTTCCACCAAAAATCAGCCAACAACCCTAATAGCTTGTACCAATTCGGTAAACCCTAATTAGGGTTTTATCAAAATCGGTTTGAACCGAAAATCAAGAAACTGAAACCCTAAGTTGGTTTCAAATCGTTGTCGACTTGGAGAACTAGTAAACCGAAACCCTTGATGCAACGTCCACTGAAGATCAATGATCTTGTGACTTAAATGCATAAAAACTTTTAAGAGGTTTTATCGAAAATCGTTGCAATGGAGAAAGAAACCGAATTACCCTTTTAGGGTTTTACCGAATTCGGTTTTGGGAGGAGAGGGAAACCAAAAATCAATTTAGGTTTTTAGGGAATTTTGATGGATGACATATGTGTAGGGTGAGGGTGGTTTATATAGGGCACTTATAAAACTAGTCCTTGGTGAAAAAAAAACATAATTCATTCTTATTTAATTCTCACTCCTCACTTCTAAATTGACTTAAACACCCCTCTAAAAACCGTAGGGGCGGCCTCACATAGCATTCCTTTGGGTTTGGGTTTTTGTCAATTTAAGTCTTCGGTTTAATATTTAAATAAGTTATGTTAGTTATAAACTATAAGATATTTAAATATATTCGTAGTATATTTAACAAAAAACACGTATTTCTATGTGTCTTGCGTGTGTGCCCTAAATAGGCTCACGTACTTCTAGTTGCATAACACGCAGATCCAACTACCACATTCCAACAGGTCATCCATAACTCTCTATGTTATGGTATGTGTTTAGTACAACTCTACAAATTATAAGTTCCCGAAATTTCACATTATCTTTATTATCGTAATGCAGGAAGGTGTCATTTTGACGTGGATGCCATTTTGGCGTCGTCATTCCCACGCCACGACACCACTTGAGCCCGTCAATTGCTTCAAAGCCATTAAATTGGCATACATCAATTTGAGAAGTATACAAAAAATTCGAACGTTGCACACTTTTTAAATGGTAAGTTTGATTCATTTAAAAAAATATTTTACATTTTATAAATAACACCCATTTTATCTAAAAATTTCACATACTTCTTTATTAAAACACGTTTTTATACTGAAAATGTCTTGTTCTCTCCCCTATACCGTCGAAGAAATCAAAGCGTATGTTCAGAAACTGTTAATACAAATAATTTCTAAAAACGTTATTTATATTTTCGGATTCTCTACGTTTTTGATAATTCCACAAAAGGTTAAAGACATTCTACGTAAAATTTAACGCAAAAAAGTTATTGTCGTAATTTCTATTCGACGAAAATCATTAAGGTATGAACAAAACAATACTTATCTGTTAAATGATTAAAAGAAATATCTTTCTTGTCTTATACTTAAATTTTTATAAATGTAAACAAAACCTTTACAAAATAAAATTAGACAAAAATATTTTTTGTAAATTAAAGAAATGATTTATTAAAGTATCTATTAAATTTGGGTTTCCTCATAAAACAAATATACCTGAACCAGAAAAACATTTCTCGGAAATGACAAAAAAGGAAAAGTTCATATAAGTGCTGGCACCATCGAAGGGAGGGCGGCCCTGATGATATGGGACGCGAGACATAAATCAGGAACCGCCACTTTAACGTCCCCTGGTTTACCTATAAAAGTGGTTTTCCAACTATTTTCTGTCTTTCGATCATTTAACTTGTTTTAAACATTGGTTTACAAGTGATAATCCTCTTCAAGTGTAAGAAAAGAATACTCGTAATTCGTCATGATACGAAGTGTTGTGATTAGTTTGTGCACTCGTATCGTTGTTAGCTTACGTTGCAATTTGTTCTCAACCACATAATCTCACTCTTTGTGAGTAGTTAGATCGGGCGAGTATTTTAGTTGTGAAAATACGTGTGTGAGTGGTTAGTATGTTAGTCCTCAAAATACATTTATTAGTGGTAGATTGGTTCTAGCTAAGATTAAAACTCGACATGTAGCTTAGTGTCATAAATTGGTGTAAGAGATGATTGTACGGTTTTTTTCGCGTGAAGAGAGCTTGTTGACATAGTGAAGTAAACTCTCGAGTTGGTTACTCGGAGAGTGGAGCAGGGAGAAGAGGATTTTCATTACCGAACCACTTTAAATCTTCGTGTTGTGGTTTGATCTTTCTAACTCTTTACTATTATCTTGCATTTACATTTCGTAGCTTTTACTTATTGTTATATTTATATTGTGTTCATTTTGTGGTTGATTGATCTCACATAAACTCTTATCTAAGGTTTTTAGAAACAACGATAATTTAATTTTTAAAAACCATAAAATTATTCAACCCCCCTTTCTAGTTTTCCACAGAAACAATGTGACGAAGACGATGCGGCTCACCAGGAAGCTATTATGGATGTAATCACGCTGTTTGAGCAAGCAATGGCGACAAAAGAAGATATGAGGAAACGATATGCGGAATGCAAAGACATTTCGCCAGAAAGACGAGCTGTACTTCAAAAAAATTTGGACGATGAAGCCTGAAAAGATTACCAGGTTAAGAAAACGTTGTGCGGTTGTGTGCAAGAAATAAAAAAATATCAGTCACAAAATCCGTTGGATGCACAAAGAAAACAAAATGATGATTTGTGTTATAGTTCGTAATTTTATATATCGTAATTTTACTTCATATTTTTATGTCGAGTAAAATTTTTAAGTTTCAAATTTTATGTCGAGTTTTTTTGGAGGAAATTTATAAGAAGCTAAATGAAATGTGGGAGGAAATTACCCGTCCTTCATTTCATTTAGCTTCATTATAAATATCCTCTAAAAAAATTCGAAATAAAATTTTTATGTTTCTCGTGTATTTTTTTAAGTTGCGTATTGTAATATATTTGAATTAATGAAATTTACTTTATTTGAAATAATGGAAAATAAAATAAAATTGTAGGTGGGTGGGGCCCAAATGGCATGGGTTTGGTATGTTATGAGTGAAGGGGGTGTTTTAGATGTGTATGTTAAAATGAGGCGGCGTTGGGTGGCACTGAAAAGTGGTATTTGGCACCCCTTTGGCATGTCATGATACCCATTGCTCTAATAAAGAAATGACAAAGTAAAGTTTATTGTTATAACGAAATCTCTAATATAATGAAAGGAGAGAATTGCAAAGCTCGTCCTTGTAATTTGGCCAATTTGCACGTTTGGTCCTCGTGGTATCGAAATTGCAAAAATTGTTTTTGTGGGAAACCTTAGAATCCGTTTTAGTCATTTGTCGAACTAAAATGACTAAAATACCCTTGTATATTCTCTTTCAAAAAGGGAACATACGGGTATATTGTTCATTTCAGTTCGACAAAAGGACTAAAACGAATTCAAAGGTTTTCCACAAGGATGATTTTTGCAATTTCGATACCACGGGGACCAAATGTGCAAATTGGCCAAACCACAAGGACGATTTTTGCAATTCTCTCTAATGAAAGAATTACAATATTTCGTAAGTATCATGTTAAAACAATCTTGTTGACAAAATAATTGACCCAATCAAATTGCTCTATTTTGAAATATGGCAAAATCGAGCATTTTTATTGGTAAATTAAAAGCTAAAATTTGAAAGAAATTGGTCAAATTTTAATAAATTTGATAAAGATATTTAGTTGACGAAAACATAAAAATATAGGTATCAAATTCGTGTAAAAAAATGGTAATTAATAAAACTTTTGTGGATGAATTTTAAATAAATTATATAAAGTTAAGTGTAAATATATAAGTTTTCATGTTTTTAATAACTTTAAAAATAAACAAATACCCCTTAGAATTTATACCCCTTATACTTTATCTTTTAAAAATACAATATATATGTTGTTTTAAAAATACAACATGCGTATACATGAGATCATATTTCAAAATGAAAACAAAAGTTATTATGTATGTTCCACACACACAAAAACAAAGATCGAGATGCAGACACACAAACTACTAAATTTTTGAGTAAGAACAAATGATTGTTGCATGTGAGTGATGACTTTTTCTTTATTTACCAAGGTTGCAAAAATATCGTAAGGCGGCAAGGTGGGATTATTAGGCGATTAATTGGTTAGGCGGGGGATTAAATCAAGGATTAATCGATTGAAATCTATATATATATAAAATTATCATTTTTAGAATTTATATGCCCGATTTGACTGATTTAGCCAATTTTTATCCAATTTGGCCAATTTATGGCTTATTTGGCCGATTCTATCCGTTAATCGAGTTGGCCGATTTAACCGATTTTTGTCTGATTTGGCTGATTTTTATCCGATTAATTACGTTTATCGATTTTTTACCAAATCGATTAATAAGACCGATTAGTGTAAATACGGGCAGTTAATCTTTGCCTAGAGCCTAGGGGCCAATTAATTGGCCGCCCAGGCCTACTTTTGCAACACTGTAATTTACTTGATTTGTCTCTATTTGTATAGAAATTTGGTTTTTTTTTAATTTGTTCGTTTAGAGTTCGAATTTGTTGTGTATAAATGATGCCAATTTTTTTGATGCATAGTGAAATTCATGCTTGCTTTATAGCTGATGGTTTTTTTGGGGGGTTTAATTATCTATGGGTTATGATGATTGAGAATATGCTTAAGCTAAGGAATGTTGTTTGTCGTGTATAAGTGATGCCATTTTATTTTATGCAAAAATGAAATTATGCTTGCTTAATAGGTTATGTGTTCTGGTGGTGGTTTGTGCATTTACTTTCGATAGTGTTATATGTCATGTTTGCATAGTAAATATCATACGAAAGTTATAAAATGTGAGGAGAAGAGCTAGAGAGTATTTTTTATCATTTTTAAAGTTTTCATTAAAAGGGAAAATAGAAATGGGAGGGAGAAGTGAAGTTACAAATAGTAAAGACTTGTATAAATACCCATCCTAGATGGGTATTTATACTTATTGTTGTTCTTATTATATTTTCCTAACTTTAGTCAAACATTGGTCAACTTTACTTAACTTGATAAGATAGGACTTTAATACATTAATAATTATATAAAATCTATAAACAAAAAACTAATATACAAAGACTAATTCATCTAATAATAAACACTTTTCTTAAACCTAACAATCTTCCCATAAGGGTTGATTATTACAGACGCTTCTTCGTCAGCAGAATTGGTCTTCCATTCACAAACTATTCCCACCTTCTCATCTGCTCCCGGTGACTTAGATTCTTGGTCATTTCTCTTTCGAATGCTCTTATTATGTCACGATCTAATTCACCTAGCAGAGGTGGTTTCTTCCATGGTTCAGATTGAAAGATCTTTAGCTTTACTTCTTTCATGACTTTTTCCAACGTAGCATAACAGAATTTAACAATCTCCACCAAGTACATAATCCGTTTCTCATATTTGCTGTTTAAGTAAATCAAACCTGTAGTTGGCTTGTCTACTATTGAGTACGATTCATGTGCTTCAATACCAAGAAATGTCAATGTTGGTGCGGTTAAATTGACCTTGATTTGATAACTCTCTATTCCCAACTAGAAATCATGAACTCTCTCCCCGATCACATGACTTCTGATGAACGTTATTAATGAATCTATCACTGGTTTCACTGATAATGTGACCTTTTTGTTCCGGCAGAGATAATACAAGTCTTCGATATCATTTTTGTTCAGGTACTTGAAGTCAGCTTCAGAAAAACTATCTGGCTTATCATTTTCTCTCATCACAAGAATTTGTTCCATAAAGTCCAACCCATATAGTTGATCAGTAATAATTCTAACAACTTCTGTAATCCTGTGATTGTAGAAATAGTCTTCTGGATTATCTCTGACTTTTCTTTGATTTTGCTTGTACACTCTCTTATGCCATGAATCTTTCTAATGTTTAATTGACAACCGTGCGTCTTCATTGAAATTCTTGAATTCTTTACGAACCCAACGATTAATCTTTTCTTCCAAATAAGCTTCTGAAAATAGTACTGCGTGTATCTTGTGGAGTGAAAGAATATACTTCTTATCCTCGGTATTTCCATTCTTTAGAAAGAATAGATCTTTGTTGTACAAATACCTTGGAGGTTCATTTGGATTCCTTTGTGGTCCATATAAAACGAGAGGCTTTGGTATTGGTCGTCTTATATCCTCTTGTCTACTTTCCCAAACTATCTGATTCTCCATAAAGTTTGTTGCTTGTTCCAAATGGTAGGAGTACTCTTCATAATTTCTAAATTGATTACTCAACATATCATTTAGTGTAGCTTCCATTCTTGAACGATCAGATATAGTTGGAACATTGGTGTAGAAGTTTTAATACACGTAAAATATATATAAAATATAATACTTTAAAAGAGTAATTAAGAAAGTTACCAAGTTACCCTTGATAAAATTCACTTTTAAAAATATATATATAATATAATATATAATACGTATATTTAACCGGGTAAGTATGATCACCCGGGTCGTTTCCCCAACGACTAGTGAAATTGAAACCTCGTTTAAGTTTGGATTCTGATTTGAATAAAGCAAAGATATTTGATTTTGGTAGCTATGTTACTAAATAAAAGCAACAATTAAAATTGAACAATTAAAAGGCAATTTAAACAATTAAACAAATACGGTAAAATAATAAAACGCGACTAATAAGCAAGCCTACTAAATTTAACCTAAAATGTAAACTAAATTTCTAAACCTAAGATAGGACAAAAAAAAATTTTAGGAAAAAGAAAGACAATTTTTTTTCTTTTTATTTTGAGAGATTTATTATGAATTAAAAACATAATTTAATCTAATGTAAGTTTAAAAAATAGCATAAATACGTGATAAAAATTTGGAAAAAAGTTTTTAAGCTTAGAAAAGTCTAAAATATTATAAAAGCAAAGAAAACTATTTTTAACTATTTTTATTTTTAAAATCCTACTATTTTTAAAATTTAAAATAAAAGCTCAAAAATGAAATTTAAGATCTAAAAAGTGTAAAAATGATTTTACTGGATGTAAACCTTAAGCTATTTTTTATAAAACTAAAAACTATTTTTTTGTATTTTTCTGAAACTTTTTTCTATTTTTTTATGATTTTATAAGATTTTAACTTTCGAAAATCTATAAAAAATAAACTATTTGATAAAAAAAATACGAAAAATTCAGGAAAAATCTATAATGCAACGAAGTTTACTAGAAAAATATAATATCCAACTCAGCTTATCAAATAAGCTGAGAAAAGAGCTTATAAAGCTACGGCTTATTTATAGAATGGAAATTGAAAACGTGTACTAGTATTAAATGTGGGGAATAGATACTGGAAGAGCTATTGAAGCAAATGGTTAACACGCTGGGACTATAACTGAGAGGTCGTGGGTTCGAGTGTGGGCAACACCCTTTTTGCCATTTTTTTATTTTTTTAACTTTTAAGAAAAACTAAATACTAGGAATTAAAAAGGAGACTAAAATAAGCTATTTTAACAAAAGGAACATAAGCTAAAACTAAGTAATAAGCTCAAAAACAGCTTATCTAAAAGGTAAGAAGGGTTTTGGGCTTATTCTTACTTAGAAGCTTGTAACAAGCTCATTTTAAGCTCAAATCTAAAAAGGAAAAGTGTTATAAAAAGCTTATGATGTGCTTAATCTAAAAATGAAAAGAAATAAAAGCTGGAAACACCTTAAAGCAACTGAAAATGATAAAGAAAATGCTAAACTTAGCAAGGACACTTAAAGGT